>CADEPD010025781.1:0-13502 GCA_902829195.1 Fraxinus dipetala | reverse complement strand
TTAATTTAATTATAAAAGAATTAAATACCAATAAAACTTGTTTCATTTTGGTTACAAATGGCAATCATCCTGCCATTAGTTTGTTTGTCACAAAATTTGTTTAAAGAATGTTATCTATCGTCAGTTTACCAATAGGTCGTCTATTAGAATTTAATTGATTATCTTACGTTTGAATAGAATTCGAGAAGTAGAATTGATGTTAATAAAAAAAGTACATACAAATTATTTTTTCCTTATTGATTTACAAAGTACATTTGATTTAATATTTTTTTTAACAACAATAGCCACCATTAAGCTTGACTCAAACAACAAACTTTATATAATATTTACATGATGAACTTAAGAAAGGAATAGAAAGGTGACTTCATTCCTTTCATGAATAAAATAAAACTCGTAAATGTCGAAGTATAATAAATAATGTAGAACGTGAAATTCGTAAAGCTCGTCCCCTTCGATGAATTATGGGCCTCATGGTAGGAAGTATGAAGTTAAGAGAGTGCAGTTTGAGGATTAGAAGGAAGTTAAGGCCAGCAATTAGCACATGAATTTCCTTTAAAAAGATATATCGGCCCCCTCTCTTAACTCTAATATCATCATACCAACTTCAGACATTAAGGTGGAAAAACGGAGAACGCCAAAGCTAGCCGACTGAAGGGACTTGCCTTGGATGGAATCCAATCGATACATGAAATGTTGAACAATACATCTCTTAATGGATCTATTTATTTGACCAATTTATCCTAATAAACGGGAATAAAACTCGATTGTTGCATCGCAATCACATTGACACTTACAAAAGATAAAATATATTATCCCATATTGATACTCAAGTTAGGCAATGCATGAAACAGTCAATGATTTTTCCATTCTAAAATCTTTTGAAGATTTGGAAGTCTTAAAGCAAATCACATAATAGTTTCTAACAAGCTGACCACTGCCTAATACCTAACTCTATATAGCCAACCATATCATGCCACGTGTTCATGCTCCTTTCCGTGCTATTTGTCCGAACAAAAGAGACAGGGCCCACATTACCAGCACAGCTTAATTTGTCAACCCTCGAGTTAATTAACTTAACCATAGTTAATTATGCTTAACATCTGACCAATGGGAACTTGCAGTGTGGGTTTTAATGATTTGTTATTGTGGTGGCAGTGTCATTTTCTCCTTATGCTAATAATTTGAGTGGCAGATTCGCAAGTTGACCTTATAACTTAATCTAAAAAATAATTATTCAAAGTTTTGGGCGGAGAATGAATAAATAGTGGATATTTTTTTCAAGAAAGATCGATTGTGTTATGCTTCGCCCACCTAGACATCCACGTGACTCAGTCGATCCATCAAAACACCTTCCGTCGAAACCATGTGGCATCTCACGTAGAGTAGTACCTATCAGAGTCCAAACGATGCCGACCCAACGAAGCCCACTCATACCAAAGCAACTCATGAGGCTGACCCATTTCGAAGCCCCTATGCGAAAGATAAATCCGAAGTCCAAACGAAGTTTCTTTGTGGAAGTGGCAATGTTCAATGAAGTATAATCTGAGGCTCAATTAAAGCTGGTGACGATCCACGTTTGAAGATCTTGAATATTTGAAATCATTTTAGAATGATTGATTGGATTGTTGTAATGAGTAGAAATGTCAATCGTCAACATAGGTTATAGGGTGGCCGTCTTCTTTTTGGGACATTCAATCGTCACCACAAGGTTATTGGGTTTTAATGTTTGAGTTGTGATCTTGATTCTGAATATGGTTCTTAGTTGGTCATTCATTATCGTGTAATTTATCGCGTATATTTTGTCGGAGTCAAACATTTTTGTCTCGTGTTATAAAACTTCTCCGACATCCAAACCTTGTTTTATTGTCGATTGGCAATTGTTCCACGCGTGTTGGAATTAGCTTGAAAGAACGCATGTGTACCCGATATCTGTTATCCACGTCTAGAGTGCGAAAAACAAGATTAGCAGATTGCATAGAAAATGGAAAATGAATAGTCATAAATTTTGGTATTTCAATACTGATTGTGATTTGAATGGAGTAGAGAGTTCATCTGAGAACAATATTTGCAAGATGATATTACGAGAGATGTGAGAAAAAATTATTAAAACATTGTTATCTTGTAATAGCATTATAATTGTCAAAGGTAACTCAACCAACTCGACTATTTAATCAATCCGTAAATCATTTAATCCAAATGGCGTGTTCTTTAACTTTTCAAGCGGAACAAAAGTGGCCTTTTGATAAAATAAAGGAATTAAAAAAGGATCTACTCTTAAGTTCGGCTTGCAAAATCGTCTTTCAACTAGGCATTATGTTGAGGATGAAGTTGGGTGATCCCTCCACAGGGTTACCTGCTTTGGTTGATCACTGGTTGTTGACAAATCGTTTCGAAAGCGTGGAAGGAATTCTTCATTTTCCTTTTTTTTCTATTTATCTTTGGATAACCCACGACACTTACCAACAAAGATCCAGTGACACTCCAACTTGAACGTGTGTAATTATCTTGTGACATGTACTGAACTTTGCTAGGGAGACGTGGTAAAGAAGATAAATGTTACATAATTACATATGTTCTTTTTTTATTAGTGTATATGTTAGGATTGATATCACTTGTTGTGAAACCAACCATTGGATTGAGATGTTGAAATGATATAACACAATATGAAATATTTGATCAAAAACAAAAGAATGAAGAAGACAAGAATATGACAGAAGAATTAAGAGATTTTATTGATTCAAGAAATAATGGAAAATAGAGAAATTTTTTATAATCCTAACAGCTAATAATCATATATCTCACATTATTACAAATTGTAAAGAAGCGCATAGTATTTATAGGGAATATGTAAGAGGACGTTCAAAACCCTAATAGATGAATTGTAATTGAAGTAGAATGTCAAAAACGTATTAAAACGCGAAACGGCTTAAGCCGAATAACACTGTCGCTCGAGCGAGAGTCGGGCTATAGGGACAGGGCAGCGTCAGGCGGGCGACCAAATCTCGATTTGTTTTCTCCAGGCCTCGCTCGAGTGTCCAACTAGCGTAGGCTAACGAAAAAGCAACAACTTTTCTTCCCGGTCCATAATTCAACATCTTCAAGTCCAATACAAATTCTAAATCTCAATGGGCTTCCAAAATATAATTTCAACTTGACATAGGACTCCAATAGCATTCCAAATTGAATTCTCCTTGACGTGCACTTCAATTAGAATTCTGCAATATTTCAAACAACTTCAACAAAATGAATTCGGATCACATCCAAATTTCAACAATCTTCACATTGACACGAATTTTGTCAAGGAATGAACTGACTTCTTTAACAATAACCAAAAAATTAATTTCTCCAACAAAATAAAAAATAAAACTCCACTACTTCCAATGAATCAAATCACTACTCTGTAGAATTACCTCAAATTTCAAAAAAAAAAAAAAAACATAATGATTTTAAATTAATCAAAATAGGTTGTAACACACCCAAAAGCATAATCAATACCAAATGCTTTTACAGAAGGCACTTTGTTAGATTGTACACCTTCTACTCCACTTAAAGCATGCTCAACAAAATCAACATCCACATACCTTTTTTCATTAGGTCCGTCTGTAGCAATTAAATACAATAGCACCGCGGGTGATGATGGCAAAGCGGCATTTTCTATATTTCTAAACTCCACCGAGTTGTATTCTTCAAATCTGACCATTTATGAGCTCTTAAAGGTATTGTACCAAACTGAATGTCCGCCGATATTGAACGTGTGCTGATTGACTCTTCCAAATCCTGCACGTCCCTGCAAGATGTATAATGAGACCTTTTCCGTTCCCCCAATACAACCTGGACACCCTTACAAACCTTCAAGGCTCCACCTCCACTAAAGAACGCATAACCTTTTAAATCAATGATAGACAAAGAGATGAAATTCTTCTTCAAATCCAGAACATGTCGAACCTGGTCAAGTGTTCTAATTGTTCCATCAAAAAGCTTCAATCTGACTATACCAATTCCAGCAACCCAACAATGTGCGTTGTTTTCTATAACCACGACACTTTTAGAAACAGTTTCATATGTAGTAAACAAATCTTTATTAGGATACATATGAAACACATACGCTGAATCAAGAATCCAATCCTCCTCTAGTTTAGATTCGACGTCAGAAATAGTCAAGAGATCTCCATTAATGTTCTTCGCGATGTTTGCTTCACCTGAAGTATCTAAATATCTACTTGCAGCCATCTTTTCTTTATTCTACAATTTGTAGCAATCTTTCTTCAAGTTTCTTTTCTTTTTGCAGTAGTTACAAATTTGATTACTAAACTTCGATTTCGATGTGCACCTTCCAAAACCACCATGAGCAACAAGGCCAGCTCCATCTCTAGCCTCAGAAACCAAATGCTTCATCTTCTCTTTTGAATACAAATCATTATATACCTTCTATATGGTAAGAGTATCACGACTATACAAGATCGTGTCTCTAAATGAAGAATACGAAGCGGGTAACGAACACAATTAGATCAAGGCTAAATTTTCTTCATCATACTCTACTTTCAAAGTTTCCAATTCAGCTACGATTTCTTTAAATACAGCCAGTTAATCTTCCAATGATCCTCCTTCTGTCATGCGATGATAGTATAAATGCTACTTGAGGTTCAACTTGCTTGTCAGACTTTTAGTCATGCACAATTGCTCCAACGTCAACCATAAAGCACATGCAGAATTCTCCTTCAAAACGTCCTGAAAAATGATATTAGATAGATAAAGATAAATGTAAGAAATTGCCTTCTTATCCTTCCGTAATTTCTCATTCGCGGTCAAAGTTACGATATCTTGTCAATTCTCAGCAACGCATCATCCAAATCCAGTTGTGTGAGTACTGCATGCAAATTAACTTACCATAGCGAAAATCTAGTGTTTCGATCCAAAAGTAAAATGTCACACTTTATGGTAGCCATCACGAACAAAAATCTCGAACAAATCAAACATTGCGTTGTGCGGAACTACTGAACCTAGGCTCTGATACCACTTGTTAGGATTGATACCACTTGTTGTGAAACCAACCACCGAATTTAAATGTTGAAGTTATATGACACAATATAAAATATTTGATAAAGAACAAAATAATGAAGAAGACAAGAATATGTCAAAGAAATTAGGAAATTTTATTGACTCAAGAAATAATGGAGAAGAGAAAAAAATTACAATAATTCTAAAAGTTAGTAATCATATATCTCACACTATTACAAATTGTAAAGAATGGTCTAGTATTTATAGGAAACATGTAAAGAGACGTTCAAAACCTTAATAGATGAATTGTAATTGAAGTAGAATGTCAAAAACGTGTTAAAACGCGAAACGGCTTAAGCCGAATAACACTGTCGCTCGAGCGACAAGCGGGCTATAGGGACAGGGCAGCGCCAGGCGGGCGACCAAATCTCGATTTGTTTTCTCCAGGCCTCGCTCGAGTGTCCAACTAGCGTAGGCTAACGAAAAAGCAACAACTTTTCTTCTCGGTCCATAATTCAACATCTTTAAGTCCAATACAAATTTCAACTCTCAATGGGCTTCCAAAATAAAACTTTAACTTGACATAGGACTCCAACAGCATTCCAAATTGAATTCTCCTTGACGTGAATTTCAATTAGAATTCTGCAATACTTCAAACAATTTCAACAAAAGAAATTCGGATCACACCAAAATTTCAACAATATATGAGCTACTTACGGATGAAAATATCTGGTGTTTGAGTATAAGTTCGACCAATTAGACAATATGATCGATTAGCCAAGTATTTACAGGCAAAATTAATGTTGGCTATTTATAAAAATTATAGAAAAGCTCATTAATCTATACTGAATCCTTAAAGTGTACTTGGAAAATAAGTTATTCAACAGTAATTTAGACCCTGTTTGACAAACTTTCGAAAATTATAAGTTGGTGGGTTCCTTGAAATTTGTGGTTAAAAGTAGATAAAAATTGTGAGTTCAATAAAATGTATGGTTAATATTGATGTTTGACTAACTTATAATCTCATAAAAGATTCGTCGAATATGAATTTAAAAGAGTTCAAATCCGTTTGACTAAGCTTAAAAAGTTATTTTTTCGATTTGTTCTGATATGACCTTCCCACTGATTATACATGATGAATTTATTTCAACCCTTGGATGTGAGCCATGTAGAAATAAGTCTTTGATCTTAAATCCATTTGAGATTTGAGATCAAAATGAAATAGACATATCTGCAGTTTATGCCTTGAGTGAAATGATGTATATATTTGTGAGATACACGTTTCGCATTGACAATGCGACACATGAAAATTTAATTCTTAGTGGATATTCCTCTTCCAACTGGAAAGCAAATAATGTTAAAACTGTCGGTTTGACATTGGAAATAATTTGGATGCAATCTAATTTCAGGTATTTGATGTAAATCTAGTCTATCTTTTATTATGCGGACAGCTGTTTTCAAATACAAGAATTTTTAGATCGAAGAGGTAGTTTTTGGTGTACATTCTTACAACTCGTTTGACAAGATTTTTGAAAAATCAAAAACTATTTTTGAATCTGCTTAAATAATTTTTCGAAAGTATTTTATTTGTTAGAAGTGTTTTAGATAGCAGATATCCTGTTGGAGGGGCCCTCACCATAAATAAGATAAAAACTAATTTGTCATCGTAAAATTCGAAAATAAAAAAGATACTACTTTTGTTGAAAAAAAAACTTGTGACATATCCTTCAATGTACACAAACAGCCTTGACATCTTGAATCCCGTTGAATGACTATATTTACGAAATAGCAAAGTGAGATAAACCCATCTCTTCAGCCGACTCCTCAATTTGACTCGATCTGTTGCACTTTGGACATGATCGCTCCTCAATTTGACTCGATCTGTTACAGTTTGAACATGATCGCTGCTCGATCAACAAACCTCGTGACCTATACTTTAGTATTGCTAAAGCCCTGTTATATGGTTATTTGTAGATAACTATGAGATGAGGGCTGCTTTTTTAATAAAACACGCTTGTAATTGTGGTACGCGCATTACAAGTGCCCATAACCTTTTTCATGGCCTAACTGTTGACAAATTCTTCTGTCAATTTACATGCATTATGTAACGGTCTTTCAGATGAACTGAATTTCGTCCAATATAAAGGAAAATGGATTTATTCAACAATAGTAAAAAGTGGCCAAGAACATCATCATGGATATACGTTTCTTTCATCCAAAAGCATCCCTAATGTATTTGGTAGCCACTACTCGATAATAATGTTAGTATAATAGACAAAATTTTGGCAACGTTAATGTCCCGACTATTTAGAACCTTTTTTTTTTTTTTTGCATGAACTATTTCAACGAGTATAAAATACTAGGACAACACTATTCAGCACAATATATAAGATTTAATTTTGTTTATGTTATTTATATATGTTTAGTAACCACCAAATTCATGACATTTCGGACGTCGAGCGGGTAAAAGAGATAAATTGAGTGGGTTATTGCGTTCAAGGTGTCATGACTTGAGTGGTTCGAAATTCGAGGTGTTGTGACTTGAGTAGACAACTATACCAAGCGTGCATATAAAATCTGCATCCTAAAGTACTTAGAAAAAGGGGGAGGGGGCTAATAGGGTGCTGTCATGTCAGCATCCTGTACAAATTGTGTCAAAAAAGCCTGTAGCTGTAGATTTATTGACACATCTAACTCTACTATTTAGAGCCTTGAGTTCTACTTGGATTTGTTTAAAAACAACATTCCCAGTATGATATTACAATACACGAGATTTTAATTTATTTATGTTCTTTATTTTTGTCTAGTATTGTCGAATTCAGAATAACAAACTTGGCATGGCTATCTAGGGCCTTGGATTTATTCAAAACAACCTCCTTAGTTACTTGCACATCACGGTTCTTTCAACCTAAATACACCAAGTATTTATAGCCTTGAATACCTCATGATATTTTTTTGTGAACTCACTCTTTCAGCTTTAAGGTCAGTTCCCATGGCTTTTCTCTCTTCTTTTCTCCATATTTCCCATTTCCTTCTCTCTTTCCCATAGCTTTTTTCTAGATCAGAATCTACCCGCTTATAAGTAGATTGTTTTCTGGATTTAGGATTATTCTCTAGTGGTCTCTAGAGTTCTGAAAGTAGGGTTTTGAAAAAAGTTTAGGCTTATATAAAGAAATCTTTGTTTTCTGAATCAGAAATTTGTTAAGAAATATGGAGAAAAGTTTTGGATTTGTCAAAGGGGATGATCAATTGGATTTGCCTGCTGGATTTCGATTTCATCCCACCGATGAAGAATTAATTACTCATTATTTGTCAAAGAAAGTTGTTGAAAGCAATTTCTCTGCTATAGCTATTGGAGAGGTGGATATGAACAAAATTGAGCCATGGGAATTGCCATGTAAGTTAATCTCGGACATTTGTTTGCTCTGATACCAGTCTTTCGACTCCTTTTATGTATTTATTATCACGTGTTTATTGGTTTTGTTTGTTGAATGAAGGGAAAGCGAAAATCGGAGAAAGAGAATGGTACTTTTTCTGTATGAGGGATAAGAAATATCCCTCTGGTCTGAGGACAAACCGGGCTACTTCTGCAGGATACTGGAAGGCCACAGGAAAGGATAGAGAAATTTTCCGAGGAAAAACTCTAGTTGGAATGAAGAAAACTTTGGTTTTTTACAAAGGGAGAGCCCCGAAAGGTGAAAAATCCAATTGGGTTGCCCATGAATACAGATTGGAAGGAAAAATCTCTGTTCTTAACCTGCCAAAATCAGTTAAGGTGAAATTCCCCTGTTTTTCCTCTGTTTTTTGGACTATAATTTTATTTATGTTGAGAATGAAATTGACTTTGTTTTTATTCTCTTTTTGGGCAGAATGATTGGGTTATTTGTAGGGTATTTCACAAGACGACTGGTGGGAAAAAAGTACACATATCTGGGCTAATGAGAATGAATTCTGTTCCTTCAACATTGCCACCACTAATGGATTATTCAACGTACAATTGTACAACGAATCCCGATGAATCAAAATCGAGTCACGTGCACTGTTTCTCCAATAATTGTACAACGAATCCCGATGAATCAAAATTGAGTCACGTGCACTGCTTCTCCAATCCGAGACAAGAAGAGCTAGTCACTTCTTTCAGCAACTCCATTTTTACTCCGATTTCAAATCCTCTCGAAACTTTTCCTCCTCCTTCAGTTCCCAACACATTTTCGTGGAAACAATTTTCTCCGATCCCGGGAGGATTTCAGTTCCAGGACTCAGACCCATTGCAAGATTCCTCGTCTCTTCGAACATTTCTGGGAAATTATGGTCCAAACATGAATCAAAACTTCATAAAAGACACGGAAATGGTGTCTGTCTCTCAAGAAACTGCTGATATGACCACTGAAAACTCCTCTATTGTGTCAAATCATGAAGAAAAAGTGGCTCCAGCAACTTCTATTGGACCAGAGGATTTTGATCCCTTCTGGAGTTAGTGAAATTTCTTGAAATTAAGAAAAAAAAAATTGATAATAATTAGAGCTTATGTACTGAACTGTAATATGAAAATGAATATGTGTGTATAGAATAGAATTATAAGTTTTTTACTTTCATAAGTGAACTGAAGATTATTATGTATTAACATGAACTTAATTTTAGTTATATTTTACTTTAGTTTCTGTCTAATTTTACATTGTCATGAAATTATTAACATCATAAATTCATATTCATGGTAATCCTTAATTTTGGTAAATGTCAATTTTTTATTTTTTTAAATTTACTGTGGACACGTCAGCATATACAGTTTTGCTAACAGTATATTTTAGGTAGGATTGATCTTTCACATACTCACCACGTCTGAATATTGTCACATAGTCACATTTTGTTCATATCCAAACAATTCTTACAAGACAAAATTTTCATAATTTAAAAAATAATAATAAAAAGAAATAAAAGAAAAATGTTGAGCCCTTACACTTGCTTAGACTCCTCAAAGCTCAGCCCATGAACGGCTCGGACTCGTCTCGGGATGAGTCCGAGCAGAGCTAGAGGTTTGTTCAGATAGCCGAGCAAGGCTAGGCTCGTCGAGCTCGTAAATGGTTCGTGGGTTCGTAAAAAATGTGAACAGATAAAAAAAAGAAAAAACTCGAGCACGAGCTCGGCCCTTGAGCACAAGCCGAGCTCATGGGTGATGCCGATTCGGCCCATTGCCACAGCTAGCCTAGACTGACAAAGGTCACGTCCATCCTTGCTTTGTCATGCTCGACTCGGTCTAACTTGATCAAGCGATATGGATAATATTAAATTTAGTATGTCCAACTTCAACACGTGGTAACACGTTCGTTCAATTGTACTCATATAATTGAATCTTCAACTAAATAAATATTTTGTATTAATTCGTACAGGATGGCCCACCAAACACTTGAAAACGTATATGTTTTATTTAATAATATTGCCCCAATGCTTTGCATTTACATTAATTAACAATTGAGGTGACAATTATCTAACCTCACCTCTTCATTGGAGAATTGACCACCACTTAAGATAGCTCTACGTAATCAATTCATCACGTGATATAACTTCTATAATATTAAATTTTTTTCGTATTAAACACAACAACCAATGAGCGTGAATTATATGAATTCACAAAGAAAGGGTACACTAGTTGAATTAAACCCACTCGGGAAGAATTTTGAAAGGCAATTCTTTCTATCTTTGCTATAAATATATATTGTTCAATCTTATCTCTCTTGTTCGTATGCAGTCCGTCACCACGCTATAGTTCAAGGAGTTCAAGTAAGGGACAATAAATGCATAGGAAAATTGACTCATTAGAAGTGTACAAATGATTTGTATGAATCGGACTTATGGACTTTGTAGAGTTTCAGATCCTCTAGGGGCATGTGTTGACAGTTCGGTATGATACGACTAGTCGAGTAATATGGATCATTCCAACCCTTAAATAGAGACATGTAAATGTGTGAAAAGAATGATTGTTTGAACGTGTAAAAAATGTCAAGTAACTGGTAAGGCAAAACACAATTTATACATATTAGTTGTGTTGAGTTTACATTTCTTGAAAGTGTTGAGTTAGATTACTCTAGCTCGTAAAAAAATGCAAATCAAGTTGACTCAAGATGAACGATTTTTTTATCTCGACACATACCACTACAAAAATCTACATATTAAATCTATCTCGAAACATATTTGCAAATGAAGTTGACTCAAGATGAACAATTTTATCAACTTTTATCAGAATTTATTGAAAATTTGATTTTAATCCAAATCAAACAAGGGTTACACTTCATTCGTGATACGAAGTGTGTGTGTTTGACATCCATTTTGGAGAAGGAATAAATTATTGAATAGTGATTGATGGAAGAATGTGTGGTTAAAAAGTCAGAAGAATTTTTGGGTTTATGTGTGAGATTTTTTTATTAAATCTTGCCATGGACATTGAAGCGGTTTTTTTTTTTTTTAACTCAATCAAAAGCGATATTTATTTGTAAGAAAATTGAGAAAAATAAGAACTTTCTTGTTAAGATTGCTTTATGAAATATTCCATATAACTTTTCAAATGTGACTGTTTATATGATGACTTTTTATAAAGGTCACCGACCTTGAAATAAAAAATAGGAATTTTATATGAAAACGTATTAGTATAATATGGTTACTAGAAAGTGAGATATAAAACTTCTTAAAAATTAAAACAAAATGTAATGTAATGTATAAAATTTTGTTTTTCTATGCTTTGTTAAAGAGTGATGATATTCGTAGTTAGTCTTCACATGTGACATAAAAGTGGTGGTTTGTGATTTGATGTATAAGTCAAAAATCAAATGACGAATCGCCACTTGTATTCCACGAAGGAAAACTATCGATAATCTTCTCTGCAAATATTATTACTCTTTAAAATCTGCATGTAGTGAGATTGAATGTCTAAAATCGGTTAAGATAGCGTTTGATTATCCTTCCATTTTTTTTCCTCCTTTATTTATAATTTTTTGCTATTTCTTTATGTGTTTGATCCAATTCCCAATCACATTTATACTCTACTTAACGAACATGAACAACGTTCTCTTATGGAAAATAAAATGGAGAATGCAAAAAATTATTCCTTGCAATATATTTTTGCTATCAAATTTTAATTTGTCTAGGCATTATCCATAAAAATAACGTTGTATTATTATTCATGAAATTCTTATCTTTTAGTAATTATTTTTAATTTTTTTGTGGACACGTCAGCATATAAAGTGTTTGTTTGGAGGTGGTTATCTGAAGTAAAAAATGAAGAGCGTGTGGTTAAAAGAGAAAAATTGTGAGTCTATGTGTAAAATTATTTTATTGAAATAGTGTGTGATTGAAAATAAGTTACGCCCAACCTTTCGTCGATCAACTCAACCTAACATGACCAAAAAGTTAGGACCATATATCAAATACGATCGATCCATTATAGATTATACCAACATCTACGCATATGCGTATAGAAATATTTTGAATATTCAACAAAGTAAATGTTTTTTAATCGTTGGATGGATCATTAATCACATCGACACGGAAACATGAAAATGGATATGTTTTAATTTATGTAATAACCCCAATATGTTGTCTTTACATGAATTAAATTAATAAAAATTGACGTGACCGTGTCTAACTCTCCATTGAAAATTTGGCCATCAAAGAAAAAAAAAATGAATATTTATTTTTTATACCAACACAGACCATCGATCCATCCGTCTACAGAAAATAAAATGAATAATATGAATATTGTAAAAAATGATATGATCAAAGTGGTACCGAATATTTATATTAGTTGCAGAAGAAAAATAGAAAACCAATACCTATTTCATTGGAGAAGGGAATTATCCAACTTACTCAATGAGTAGGTGCACAATGAATTTTTCAAATTCCTTTTATTTCATCAGAATTTTGGATTTGTCAAGGCTGTTTTGGAAATTGGATCTTGTTTGGTTGCGCTTTTAGACCTTTAAGTACATTGAAATTAAAGTCAAATTTGATTTTTGACAATGAATTATATCGTAGATCCGCCTCGTTTTTATTTTATAACATGCAGATTAAGAAGACAACCCATTTTCTATGTAAGACATGACGTAACTGAAGGTGAACATTATGTTTGGAAAATACTATTTATCACTATAATGATTGAATATCGGTAATGTGGTAATTTATGTTGAATAATGTGATTGGACAATTCAATTTTTATGAGAGAGAAGGGGTGGACAGAGAAAGAGAAATGTGAGGGATAATGGATTGTCACTTCATCGATCTTCCATCATCGTGATGATAAATATTATTACTTGTTACAATGAACACGTGTATATAACATAAGTGTGAAAACAATAGCTTCTTTGAACCTCATTTTATTGGAAGAATTCATTTTGAAATAGTAGATTGATAGAGAATGCATGGTTAAAAAGTAAGAAATTTTTTTGCATGTATTTGTAATATTATTTTATTGAAAAATGTGTAGTTGAAAAGAAGAGAAAAAATATATTTTAAAA
>CADEPD010025767.1:0-17092 GCA_902829195.1 Fraxinus dipetala | reverse complement strand
TAAATGCAATGTAGGTTCAAAAATTTTCTCAAAATATATATCTCTTTTAATGAATAATTGGAATAAATTAAGTAATAAGAGAGAAATGAGAAACTTTGATGAATATGATGATTTTACAAGTTTGATTTAATCAATCAAAGTTTTCAATGTAAAGAAGTAGAAAAGTTTATGCAATATAAGTGCAAAAATCTTGTTAAACTAGTCGTTGTGCATTAGAAATCAGAACGGTTAAAAAAAATAATTGTTGGCGAACTGGACGTCCGCTTGGTCAACCGGACGTTTGGTTGACTTTTACTTTGACTTTTTTTTTTTTTTGAAAAATGTGGGCTTTTGAATTAGTAAGTAATATCAAGTTGAAATTGAAAATTACGGTCGATTGATTTAAATTATATGATTACCATAGTTACGTACATCTATATATGTGTGTGGATAATTATGATTTTCCCCCCCTACACACACGGTTCATAAATAATTGTTTGAGATCAAGTTCTTTCATACGTGTTTTATGAAATCCTCTTCAAATTTACGAGGTAAGTGTAATAGTACAAATTGTTCTTTAAATATTTGAATTAAGAAAATTTATGTTATGAATATGATGATATGGGAATACAAGTTATGATTATGATAAGGTCTTATTTGTGTAAGTTCAAATAATAGGAGTTTAGTAGCACTACGCGTGGGAATTACAGCCACTAAGTTTGGAATTTATTTCTCATATCTCCATATGTATGTTATGATTTTCCGTATTTAAATATGAGATGCAATTCTTTATTACTCATTTATTGAGATTTATGTCTTACATGTATATGTTAAACCTTTTATAGGTAAATTAAAAGGCGGGTTCCAAGTGGTCGGAGGTGGATTGTGCTTGCATTGGTGAAAAGGAACAATAAATTGTGTAGTTTAAGTATTTTTAGTAATGTTTATCGTAATTCTCTTTAATCAATTTTAAATCTTTAAATTTTAAGAAAATATTATGTTTTTTTTTTTTGTTTATGAAAGTATTCTTTATGGTATATGTAGAAATAATTCTAAAGGTAAAAATTCGGGTCGTTACGACACAGTATTAGGGCAGGTTCTTTTTTTAGAAAAATAAATTTCAATGTCTGTGAATAGTTAGTAGCCACTGTTCACAAAAACAATTTTTAAAAAAAAATTGCGTGTTTTTTTTTGTAACCACCCGAATCTCTATACCCAGGTCCTTAACTTACGTATTATCCATATTTTATGGGCCTATGCCTACTTATCCCCCCCGACTTTCTATTGCATCCCTCAAAATTCAAACTCAAGACATTTGTTTAATGAGAAATTTAAGTTGAATCCTGATACCAATTGGATAACTTGTCCAATTGGTACCATGTTTCAACTTAATTCTCTCATTAGGCAGATGTCTTGTGTTTGAATTTTAGTGGATGTGATAGAAAGCTGTGAGGGAGTAAAGTATAGGCTCACCCAAAGTAGTTAATTGGGTAATTAGTTGAATGATTGATTACACTCTATATGGAAAAACGTGTGACAATAATAAGGAAATGAATGTTTGCACCAAAAATAGGTAATAGGGTCAAACCTTAGATATCCCTATTTATACCCTCTCATATCACTTACACACAACTAATCTTGTACTTTACATCATTCTTTCTTTTAACTCATCTTCTACATAAACTTTCTCATTATATAGTTTAGCACTCACGGTATCCAAGAAATTTTGGAGTGAAAGTCTAAAAAGATGATTTTCTCGATTTACTTTGATCTTCTTCCATACAACTGTAAGTATTGTTATTTCATAATTTAAATTACGAAAATTTATGTTATGAATATGATGATACGGAAATCTAAGTTATGATTATGATAAATGTCTTATATGTGTAAGTTCAAAGGACCTACTCACGTGAATTATAACTAAAAAATTCGAATTTTAATTCTCATGTCTCCATATGTATGTTATGATTTTTCATATTTAAATATGAGATGAAATTCATTATGTGAATACATATGTATGAAATTATGTTCAAACAAATTAGAATTTTGTTTAATTATGAAAATGTACTTATTTATGTACAAGTTTCACTTTATATGTTCCTAATTGTGGAAACTTCCAAAATTTTGAAAATTTAGATTTATAAAAGTTTAAATTTCGAAAAATTTCTAGTTATGAAAACGACAATTTTATGATAATGTGACTTTAGACTATTGAGTACGTTAAGAAACGTATCAACCTATGAGAATAGTCTACCTTAGAGAATTTCTTAATCAAATAATAGTCTAACTAGAAAAAAAAAGCGTACTTTTTTTTATAACTACTCGGGTCTTTATACCCAAGTCATTAACTTACGTATTATCCACTTTGGGTGAGCCTATACCCACTTACTCCCTCACGGCTAGTTAAAGTGTTATGGTAACATCATTCAGTATAGGAGCCTATTTGGGAGCGTGAGGAGGAAACGGATCTAAGTACCCACAACTTTTTGCAGACGATAGTTGAGGTAATTTTCGAGGATGAAATTTTTTTAGGTGGGAAGATTATAACGTCCGGAAAGAACTTGGGTAACCATTAGAATTGAATTTAGCGACTAGAAGTAAGTTTTATTTATTTATTTGAAAACCTAATTAATTGTTGACCAATAGTGTAGGATCATAGAGCAATTTCTTTTACACGTGCAGATTTTTCCTTCTCCAAATCTTAGTAATATGATTTCATGATTGATTTAAATATTGCATGTCAATTAATCTAATTAAATGGTTAATTAATTAGGGAAATTTTCATTTATTAAAATTAGAAACATTATTTATGCTTGTGTAATTAGCAATCTCATATTTTTATATGGTATGTTCGAAAATTTATTTTGACATAATTTAAATCAAATGTTTAATTATATGGCAATACGTTATTAGTGACAACTATATATTTATTAACTTAGTTAATTGGGTAATTAATTGAGTGATTTACTACACTCTATATGGATAAACGAGTGGCATTAATTAGGGAATGAATGTTTGTACCAAAAATAGGTAATAGGGTCAAACTTTAGAAACCCCTATTTATACCCCTCCATATCACTTACACTCATGCACAACTAATCTTGTACTTTATATATTTCTTTCTTTTAACTCATCTTCTACATACACTTTCACATTACAAAGTTTAGCACGCACGTTATCCAATGAATTTTGGAGTGAAAGTCTAACAAGACGATTTCCTCGATTTACTTGGATTTTCTTCCATACAACTCTAAGTGTAGTAGTACGAATTGTTCTTTCATTATTTAAATTGCGAAAATTTATGTTATGAATATGATGATACAGAAATTCAGGTTATGATTATGATAAGGGTCTTATATGTGTAATTTTAAAGGATTGGAGTTTGGTAGCGCTACGCGCTGAAATTATAGCCACGAAATTCGGATTTTAATTCATGTATCTCCATATGTATGTTATGATGTTTAGTATTTAAATATGACATGAAATTCGTTATTACTCATTTACTGATATTTATGTCTCATATGTATATGTTAAAATTTTTATAGGTAGCTAAAAATGTGGGTTCAAGGCGATCAGATGTAGAATGTGCTTGCGTGGGTAAAAAATGAAGAATATTCATTGTATTTCTCTTAAAACTAATCTTAAATCCTCGTATTTTAAGAAAACATTATCTTTTTTTTTCTTTTGTTTATGAAAGTACTATTTTACGGTACATGTATAATGATTTCAAAGGTAAAATTTGGGTTGTTACAAATAAAATGTTTAATTTGAGTTTATAAGTTTATATAGTCTTTAAAAATCTTCTTTTATTTTGTTTTGGAGTGTTATTTACGCGTCAAATCTCTCTCATTTGATTTTGGCCTACCATTGGATTTTGAGATCGAAAGAACCTTCAGACAACGAAAAAGAGAATAGAGAGAAGCGAGAGAAATGGTAGAAAATCAAGATAAAAATCAAAACCAAATTCCTTTATCACTAGATGTGCCGCCAACATGGTCAGTTATGCCAAAAGCAGTTGCCAACGATTGCGAAGTTTTAGTAAGGGATTATGTTAATCCTGTCCTAGCTTCTTTGCAACCAGTTATTATTTATCTACTTTTTGGGCAGGCCAACTTCCACATTCGACCAGATGTCATCAACTTATTTCAGAATAATTAGGACATCAGGTTCTTTTGAAGACCAATTGAAAATCCTTTGAACACATGTAGGCCTTCTTGATGCTTTGCGAGGTGATCAGTCATGAAATCATGTCAATTGACACTTTTTGACTGCACCTAGTTCCTTGTACTTTAAAGGAAGGTGCACAAGAATGGCTAAACTCACTACATTTTGGAAGCATTGTTTTGTGGAATAACATGATATAGAAATTTACCTTGAAGTTCTTCTCGCCTTCTCGAATCTATCAGATCAGAAATGAACTACATACTTTCAAGTAGAAGGATCTCGAGAGTTATTTAGAAGCATGGAACAAGTTTAAGGACTACTTCAAAAAGTGCCCAAATCTAAACATTCCTAAAATCACCAAGGTCTATATCTTTTATTTAGGCTTGCACTCTAAATACCGAAACATAATTGATGCTTTAGCAAGATGATCAATCAAGGATATTCCATTAGACAACTCCTTAGATCTTTTTAAGAAAATAGAAGAAAATCAGACTATGTAGCCAAGAGACAGGGAATTTGCCAAAGAAAAAAATAGGTACTCACAACATTGACGCAATTACGTCATTGGCAGTCTAGATGGAAGTACTAACAAAGAAATTGGATAGCTTTACTCAACATATGAGCATGGTGCACGAACCAGCACTAGTCTATGGGACTGCGATGTAGATCATACAACTGTAAGCTGTCCATTAGCATCCACGAATGTTTATCAGACTCAGGAGGTCAGCTATACACAGAACTCACAGAGGCATCAAAACAATCCTTACTCCAACACCTATAATCCAAGTTGGAGCAATCATCCTAACTTTTATGGGCTAATAATCAAGGTCGAGGATATCAATTAAGGGCAACCCAATAGGAAACAACATGAGAATAAGTCATCGTTGGAAGAATTAGTGGCTCAGTTCATTACCAAAAGTGAGACTCATTTGCAGAAGTATCACTCTATTCTTCAAAACCAACAAGCTACAATTAAAAATTTGGAAACTCGAGTGGGACTAATAGTAGTTGCATTAGCCAATAGAACACAAGGTACCCTACTGGCGATATAGAAAAGAATCTACGAAAACAAGTATTAGCAGTTGAAGGTGTGAATTATGCAATTATAGAAACATTATCAATCAAGCTTGCTATCCTTGTTTGAGCTTATATTCCACATGTTCCATTCCCTCAAAGGCTGCGAATATAGCCTAAAGAGAAATGGGTCCACGTTATCACAACAAGAAGTGGAGTTCAGTTGCCAAAAATCATGTTGAAGAAGAAAGGGATCGAGGAGAATTAGGTACCTACCACGGGTAAAGAACAAGTGGATCAATCTAATGAATCAGTAAAAGTTAATCAAGAAACACATAGTCTACAGGTTAAGGCAATCGTCCCTGTCCATAAACACACACCTCCAATCTCATTCCCTCAAAGGCTACATAACAAAAGCTGAACACATTGGACAAGGTAAAATACATAGAAGGTGATCCAACACTTTTATGTCAATCCATCCACTATCTACAAATTAATATCAGAAGAGTACTTAGTTTTCTTCTTTACCCTTAATTTTTATATATTGTTTATTATATGTTTATATATTGAAGACAATGTCTATTATAAGTTTGAGGTTGGAAAAATATTGAATTTTTATCTATCTTTACTATTTTGTGTGCTTGTTCACGTGTCAAAAAAATCGAAAAAATTCCGAAAATTCAAAAAATTATTTCCTTGAAGCTTTTTATTACTTTTGTGTGCTTGCATAGGTTAGATAATTTCGCCTACTATGATGCATATATTTGGAACCCTGTGTTGATCTATAAATTGTGAAAAAGTTACATGTTGTGGTTGATTTTTGCTTATTCATATAAAACTTGATATATTTTGCTCACAAGATTTGTGTTTTACATCATGAAAGATTAATTTGATTCAAAATTTGAATATGTCGAAGGAAAAATTAGTGGCCTTAAATGTTAAATCCAAATACCCACTAAATTATACATCTTTAAATAAAATTTAAGATAGTTTGGGGGTGGTTGAGTTGTTGTAGGGAGATATAAAGATGAATGTGGATTTCTGTGTGTTAAATTTTGTGTGGATTGTCTAAAATCAATAAGATGAAAATTCAACGAAAATTTTAAGTTAGAGGTCGGTTTTTGATAATGAGTTTTTGATAAGAGGCCCTGCACTAGTCATTGCATGAAGAAAAAACTTTTGCATTGTAAAACTTCTCTTCATAGCATTTGTTGACTCGAGTGATTATATTTGCAAGGGTATCTAAAATTCGGTGCCTTATAGTCATCTAACTTGGGAATCATTGGTCAAAAACTCGCTAGAAAGATTAATTAGAAAGCTTAATGAGGAGAAGTCTGCACATAAAATGAAATTATATATATATATAGCAGGTGCATAAAATAGAAGACACATTACTTGTCTTGATTAAACCCCAGCCACTTGTTTTAGAAAATTAGACATTTGACAAGGGGTTATTAACCCAATTGATTTTTGGAAGTTGAAGTAATAAAAAATAAAGAGAATTCTTATTTGTTTATGTGTTGAACAATTAGTAAAATCTAACCAAACCAGAGGGGTAATGATTAGTATATAAAATTCAACTTAAAAGTTCGGAGACCAAAATGTAAACTTTCAATTGTTTATTTAGACCATAAAATGATGATTGAAGATCACATACGATCAATTAGATGCAATTGAAGGTCAAATGAGTGAAATAAAGTTAAACTATTTTCATAAATCAGTTTCTAATATAAAAAGTTATACTTCGAATCTTCAGCCTCAGATTGAGACTCATTTTTTGGGTAGCAAACATTTGAACTGGAAAATTTGTATTTCTAAAATAATTTTAGCCCTTTGAGTTATCTTTCTAACGTATTTTGAATAATCTCAATCGAATATTGAAAGAGAAAGTTACAACCAAAATATCAAAAACTGTTCAGAGACAAAGCGATGCGAATAGGCAAACTCATAGGGGCAATTCAGGCGCGTGAGCGCGGACCGTCCTTTCTTAACTCGAGAGAAATTCAGCAAGCCTACGCGCAAGCAGTAGCTATACCTACATATGTACTCTAGCCAAATTCTCTACTGACGATCCAATTTCTTTTTTTAATTCAAACTCTTATTGGTAACAAATTTTGGACGATTTCTTGATTCATTCGACCCTTATAAATACAAGACATGGACAGCCATTGGAAAATCTCTCTCTAGTCTCTTGATACATAATAATATCATAAAATTTATCAAGAACAATGGGCAAATTCACTGCTTTTTTGAGATAAGATCAAACTCTAGTAAAGAATTGAAGCCAGCTATATCAAAATTTTGAAGAATTCTACCTTGGAATTGAAGATCAAGATTTCTTGCATTATTTCATGATTCGGGTCATTTTTTTTCATTTTTTTAAATTTATTTAAAAGCATGCCAGTTTAGATTCGCTTTTGTATTGAATGAGATTTACCATATTGTTTATTTGTTTTAAATTCAAAACTAGTAATTTAGTTTATTTTTTGCGTTTCTTGATTAATTTTACATATCCATTGCATTATTTAATTGATTGTCCATCAATTGAATAATTAGTCGATTGTTGTAGTATTGGGAAACTCACAATAAATTTAGAACGTGAGAAAATTAACATGTGTTAAACAGATGTTAGGAATAACATTTATCATATGTGCAATTATATAGATAATCTAAAATTTAATGCATTCTAATAATTTAGATTCGATCCAGGAATATCTTCAAGTCGTTATTATGATATATTTAATTTATCTTGAAAAAGAAAATTATATATCATAACTTTATCAATTGTTAAGAATGCATGAAGAAAATTAGATTACATAGTTGAAAATTGAAATAGATAACAATAAGCGAACTCTAAATCCAATAAAATCATCCATAATTTGATAGAAATCAAATTTTTTACAGTTTTCTTAGATTAATTTAGCATAAATAAAATAAAAATCTCTTTCGTATTACATAATTTTGATTCCATACATAACCAGTAAACTTAAATTGAATTTATTCCCAGTGGGACAATACTTTCAACTCATTAAATCTATTATCAACGATTATGTTAGTGGTGTGCCACATACAAGCTAGAGAAATAGACATATTTCATAGAGACAATTTTTTAGTAAGTGTAGTTTCTTTTCAACGAAAAAACTTAGATATATTATTAGCCGATAAAAAAGACACCTACACAGTTATATTATCTCCCTTGGACAAAGGATTGCAGCGGTGGATCCATTCGTATTGTTTAGACATTTGAAGAATTAAAGAAGCCCTTGAGCAACACTTACAAAATCTCGAAAGTTTGCATAGATGGTTCCATTTGTATTGTTCAGCCATTTGAAAAAATAAAGAGAAAATATATTATAAGCAACACACATTTTGAGATGCTTGCAGTACTACGTTGTATTTTTGACTTTCCAATCGTAAAAGGAAATAAATTAATTTTTAATTAACTATTCTAGTCCAATTCGCTATGGATATGAGTTCTCTATCTAGTGTGATGAAACGAAAAGAAAGGAACGAAAGATGAAGAATATTAGGAAAAAAAGGATATAATTGATGCTCCTTATTAGTCTATCTCTAGTTTACTATAATTCTACATAAAGCTCTGTATTCTAATGTATATTTCAAAGTTCTACATGTAAACACTTTAACCCCTTGTTTGAACCCCATTTTTGGGGGAAATGTATTTTGAAATAGTGATTTTTTTGGATAATGTGTAGTTAAAAAATAAGAAAAAGTTTAAAACTATGCATAAAATTATTTTATGCGAAAATGTCGAGTTGAAAATGACTTGGATAAATGAGTTTTTGGAAAATAGAGGCCAAATATATGCTAAATATGTTTGATATGCTAATTAACCGTCCTAAAAATAATCAGGTAAGAAAATAAAGTCAGAATCTTGATTTGCAATACAAGTTTGATTCCAACTATTGAATGCCTAAACATCTATTAATAATCTTAGTAAATAAGGAGACGTGCTTTTGCTTGTGCATGATTATCTCTACACAATTATCAGTATTCTTGTCATAACTTTCTCTCTATATCCGATTAACGTGATTCAAAGTACTTTAAACAGCTAACTCGATTGGCTACAATTTTCAAATATTTTCTATTCGAAAATTGGGTCTCCGACTAAAAATCTGGAACATAACTTGTATTGTTGGAAATTGATTTGTGAAATTTTTTTGATTATATTTAACTCATTTTTTTTTACCTCTAATTGCATTTAATTGACTTTTAACAAACTTCAATTATCATTTTGTGGTCTGAATCAACTATTGAATATTTACAATTTGGTCCCAAACTTTGAATTTCTTCCTTTTTCGTATGTTTTTCATTCCTTTTGTCCAATTTCATCAATTGCATCGAGTTTTACCTAGCAAACGAAATACATACATAATTAAGTTATAAGTTATCAAAATTAAAACAATTAGTCTCATTTAATGGCTCAAATAAGTGTACAAATACACTTATCAAACACTCTCAATCTTAAACAATTGTTTGTTCTCATACAAAATAGACTTTGACTTAAATTTAAAAAAATTAAACAGACATGGTGTGATAATTTGCCTTTGGTCTCAAGATTAAATTTATGTATTAAAACTATAAACCACTTCAAAATTAAATTACTAAAATTAATTTCTACTTATCCAATACAATACCAACGGATGTGTGAAAATTCATATCAAGTATCATAAATTAATAAAGTGATTCAAGTTTCGACCCTTAGTAGTCAAATATTTCATTTTTTTTCCTCTCGTGAGATATACACTCCAAACTTATTTTTGTAACTATTTTTCTCAATGTATGATCTAAGGTTAAATTTATATATTAATCCTCACCCTCTCTACTTTAGTTAGATTTTACTAATTGCAGCTCAACATATCAACAAATGAAGATTCTTCTTATTTTTTACTGCTTCGACCTCCAAAACTCAACTTGACTATAACCCATTGTCAAATGTCTAATTTCTTAAAATAAGTATCTGAGGCTTAATCAAGGCATGTAATATGTAATTGTTGTGTGTGTGTATTTCATCAAATATGTGGACTTCCCTCTATTAAACTTTCTAAATGACCATTATAGCAAGCTTTTGGCCAATGACTCTCAAGTCAGATGACTATATGACACCAGATTTTAGATATCCTTGCAGGTTTAATCACTCGGTCAAAAAGGCTATGAAGAGACGTTTCACAATGAGACAATTTTTTTCATGCAATGATTAGTGCGATACTCTGGATTAAATATTTATTCTCAAAATCGAATCCTAACTTAAAATTTTGACCTAATTTTTATCTTGTTGGTTTTAAACAATCCACACGAAATTTAGCACACAAGAAATCCACTTTCATCTTTATGTCTCCCTACAACAACTCAATCACCTCCAAACTATCCTAAAATGGTTTATAAATGTATAATTTAGTGGTTGTTTGGATTTAACATCTAAGGTCCACTATTTTTTTAACATATTCAAAATGTTGGATCAAATTAATTTTTTATGATGCAAAACATAAATCTTGAACACAAAAATATCAAATTTCACATGAACAAATATAAATTAACCCTAATATACAACTTTTTCACAATTTATAATTTAGCACATGGTTCTAAATATATGCATCATAGTAGGTAAATTTATCCAACACACACGAGCACATAAAAAAAACCTAAAAATAATTTTTTTTAAAATTTCTATTTTTTTAGGATTTTTAATGCGAACAAGCACACAAAATGATAAAAACGGATAAAACTCGATATTTTTCACCATCAAACTTATAACAGACATTGCTCTCAATGTTAAAAAATATAACAAATAATATATAAAAATTGAGGGCAAAGAAGGGAACTAAGTACTTCTATGATATCAATCTCAAGGTGGTGGATGGACTATGTATTTTTCCTTGTCCAACGTGTTCAGGTGTCATTTTTACAATAATAATGGGGAAAATGGGGGATGAAGATACCATATATTACTAAAAGGAATAACAATTACGAAACTACTAAAAGCACTGAAATTTACTAATCATATATTATAGAAAGTAAAGATAAATAAAAGGAAAGAAATTTAAGTTGCCTCTCAATAAGCACTTATTTATAGTCATTAGCTTGAATTTGGCAATCTGCATCATGCAATTCTGAAGAAAACATTTGATGTCTTGCTTAGTTTCCTTCTTTTAACTTTACTCCACTTTTCGTTGATTCTTCAAATTTTAACATTACCTCCTTCAATGTGATATGACTTGCCTATTCCATTAAATTCGAAATCAATCATGTAGACTTCTATCTCCTCCTCAGATTTAATCACAAATTCAATTGTTGGGCAATGAATAAAGTCGAAAGAATGAGTGTTAATTTTATCTTCGTTAACAGCCACTTCTTCGTTGGTTCCTTTGTAATTAATTTGTTATATTCTTTATATAATTCTTTAATAATAAATATCTCATCGGGTTGCATAGTCAATTTACAATCTAAATTCACGAACAATGGTAATTCTTTCATTTCTACTTTTTGAAATGGATTATATCCTCACCTTTGAAATTCGCTCCAGTATATGGCATCTTCCACACGCATTTTACCTTCATCCAACTTGATAAGTTAATTATAATATTTTGCAAGTACCTCTTTGTTCAACATTGAAGGACCGATTACCACAAGTATGTTTGTAGATACATACTCGCCTATGGGCATGTAGCTTTTATTAGATTTGTCAATTGCTTGTTTTCGAAATTTTTAATATTTTTGAAACCACATAAGCTTGAACCTCAAGGGGTCAGTACATGTATACAGACAGTACCCAGTATAATGCAACCCATAACAAAATATATCGTGTACGAGCATATCGTCATCATCCATGTCGGAATTACTTACTGAAAAAATGTTACTTTCTTGCTATTGTAAGAATCATGCATGCACGGCTAGATAGTACCCGGAAGAACACCAAATATAAAAGAGATCAGGCAAGCAACCAAAATTAACAAAACAAAAATAAAAAAGTAAAAATAATTTTGAATCCTATATAAACTAATAAACTCAAATTAAATACATTATTTCCCGACAAGGCATCAAAAACTTAATTGTGCAAATCTCGCAGGTGTGCGTGATCGTTTACAAGTAATAGATTTGATAAGAAGAGTTATCGTCCTATGAGAAATAAATTTCAATTTAAATTTACTAGCTTTTTATGAAATCCGAATTATGTAATATAAAAAGATTTTGATTTTATTTATACTAGATTAATCTAAAATGTAAAAGTTTTGTTTTTATCAAATTATGGATGCTTCTATTAGATTTAGAGTTTGCCTATTCTTATCTATTTCAATTCTCAATTACGTAATCTAATTTTATTTATGCATTTTTGACAATCGGTAAAACTAATGTATTTAATTTTCTTTTCCAAAACAAATTAAATATATCATAACCATGACCGAAATCTATTCTTAATCCAAATTCAAATATTAAAATGCATTAAATTTTAAATTATCTATATGATTGCATATACGATAATTGATTATTTCTAATATCTATTGCACTTATGTTAATTCCGCCATGTTTAAATTTATTGTGTGTCTCACAATACTACAACAAGCAATTGGTTATCTAATGGATGATCAATCAATTAAATAATGCAATGGGTGTGCAAAATTAATTATGAAACACAAGAAATAACTGAACTACTACTATTGAATTTAAAATAAAGAAACGATATAGTTCATCACATCCAAAACAAAAATGGATCTAGCCTAACATAATTTTATATAATTGTTTTTTAAAAAATAATCACCCTAATCATGAAAGAATGTAAAAGATGTTGATCTTCAAGTCTAAGGTAGAAATCTTCAATTTGTTGATGTAATTGACCTTCAATTCTTGCTATGGTTCAGTCTTTTCTCTCAAAAGTAATGAATTTGCTTTTTGTTCTTGATGAATTTTATGATATTATTATGTATCTAGAGGCTGGAGAGAGTTCTTTTAATGGCTGCCCATTTCTTCATTATATAAGGTGAAATTAGGTTAAAAAAAATTACGTTCAAATTGGATTTCAAAAGAGTTTCAATCAAATAAGGAAAGTTACTTTCACACACGAATGATTATCTCTCTATGCAGTTGTCAGTATTTTTGTCATAATATTCTGTCTCGATATTCGATTTAGGTTATTCAATGAATGTTGGAAAGTTAACTTAAAGGAGTACAATTATTATAGAAATGGTATTTTTCCAATTCGAATGTTTGCTATCCGATCAATGAGTCTCAATTTCCGATTAAAAATTGGAACATAACTTATGTTGTTGGGGATTGATTTGTGAAAATCTTTTGATTATATTTTACTACTTTTTTACTTTTAATTGCTTTCAATTGACTTCTAGCAAACTTCAATTATCGTTTTGTGGTCCAAATCAGCTATGGATATTTGCAATTTAGTCCCAAACTTTGAATTTCTTCATTTTTCATCCATATTTCGTTTCTTTTGTCCAATTTTATCAATTGCATCGAGTTTTACCTAAAAATGAAATACATATATAATCATAAGTTATCAAAATTAATAATAATTAGTCTCATTTAGTAGCTCAGATAAGTTTACAAAATATACTTATTGTGAATCTTGTGCATATACTTGTGCAATATGCTATCATCTACCCTCATTTTGGATATGCTAACTTCCACTTTCGACCAAATGTCATCAGTCTTTTTCAAAATCATCAGGACATCAATTTTTTAAGAAAGCTACAGAGAACCCGCATGAGTGTAAACAAGTTTTTTTGATGTTGTGTAAAGTCCTCAGGTACAAGGAGATGTCAGCAGACACCTTTTGAATGATTTATTTTTTTCACACGTTGAAGAATGGCTCAACTCCTTACCTGCCAGGAGTATCATGTCGTGGAATGATATGGTATAGAAATTCACTATGAAGTTTTTCTTACCATTTTGAGTCCATCAAATTCAAAATAAAGTCCACACCTTTAAGCAGAAGGACATCAAGAGCTATCCAAAGGCATATGAGAGATTTAAGGACTTGTTAAGGAAATGTCCTAATCTTGACGTTCATAAGCAAGCGCAGGTATTTTTTTTTAACTATAGACTACGCTAGAGTACTATAATATGACATATGCTTCAGTGGGTAGTTCAGTGATAAAGATGGACATTGATGATGCAAATGATTTATATGAGAGGATTACAGAAAATAAAGTTAATTGGACGATCAACAAGGATTTTCCTATGAAATTTGTATGTGTCCATAATATTGATGCAGTAACAGCACTAGTGCCACAGATGAAAGTGTTAACGAAGATATTGGACAACTTATCTCAGTCTGTGAATATGATACCCCAGCCATTACCAATTTATGTAAGTTACGGTATAGATCATACCACTACAATTTGCTCCTCATTTTCTACTCATATAGTTCAGTCTGTAGAGGTCAACTATGCATAGAATTCACCAAGGCAGCAGAACAACTCATACTCCAACACTTATAATCCTAGTTAGAAAAATCGTCTGAACTTCTCATGGGTTAGTAATCAGGTTCAGGAAAATCAAGTTCAGAGTAACCCATCAGGATTTCATCAAAAACAAGAGAATATGTCATTTTTAAGGATCTACTTATCAATTAAATTACAAAGATTGAGATTGTTATCCATAATCAGTAGGTCTCTATCCGATATTTAAAGAATCGGGTAAGAGAGATAATATTTGCTTTGTCCAATAGGTCACAAGATACCTTGCCAAGCGATACAGAAAAGAACCCACCGGAACACGTACTAGCAATTAAGGTTGTAGAGTATGCAGTTATAGAGACACCAGTAATCAAGTTGCCATCCCTATTCGAGCTTATGTGTAGCCAAAATAGGAATATGTTCATACCATCATAACAAATAGTAGCGTTTACCTGCTAGAGATCAGCACAAGAAGGAAATAGACTGAGAGTAATCAGGTACCTACCATGGCGAGGAACATGTGGAGCAATCGAAGAATCAACAGAGATGAATCGACAAAAGCATTCAGACAATCTACAAGTTAAGGCAACCATTCTTGTCAATACACTTACACTTCCAATCCCGTTTCCTAAAGGTTGTAGAACAACAAGATGAAGAGGCAGTTTGTATATTAATATTCCTTTTATTGACACGACCCTATAGATTCCAAACTACTCTCAAGTTTTTAAAAGATATATTGATTAAGAAGAGAAAATTCTCCGAACACGAAACAGTTGCATTATCTGAAGAGTGTAGTGCAATCCTCCAACATAAGCTCCCACCTAAACTTAAACATCCAGAGAGTTTAATTCTACCTTGCTCTGAAGGAGATTCGAGCAAGTGTTAACTTGATACCCTCGAACATTTATAGGAAATTAGGCAACTAGTCGTGCTTTGTTGGACTTTGAAACACGTGAGATGATTTTGAGGGTGGAAGATAAGCAACAGAGCTTTACCATGAACAATCCACTAAAGAAAGCATCCTACCTTGAGGAGTGCAAGAAGATTGAAGCTAAAGTAAGGGATGACTACGCAATTCATCACTATAAGAAGGGCGTTGGTCGACTGTGTGGCAATAAATGATCAATATGGGAACTTTCAGTATTGGAGGGTCATTGATGAGCCTGAAGATGTCTGCAAGTGTAGTCATTGTAAGGTCAAAGATCAACTTTTCAAGCCGCCTTGAGTAGCCAAATAACAAATCAAGCTAATGACTATAAACAAACGCTTATTGGATGGAAACCTAATTTTCTTCCATTTTATTTGTTACACTTTCCATATAATAGGAAAATGTTTTATTTTTATTCAGGTGTCATCATCCATACATGTAAAAATAAAGTGAATAGTAACTTGCTGTTGCAACCTACGATGGAAATTTGTTCTAGTCCCATGTTCCATTTTTCTCTTTGTTCCTTAATTTTTCTATTGGTTATGAGATATTTTAGCCTAATATTAATTGTTTCAAGTAATTTGGTCACTAATATTTGAGTTTTATTCATATTACAGGTGCATGACATTCGGGAACATCCAAACAAACACTGGTTGAGGGGACAAATGCGATCAAGTGGACCATCTAGCTCATACATTTTCATGCCATTTCAACCACCATCTTCAGCTTGAACAGGGAAGTCTTCAGTTTTTCCTTTTGCCCTTTTGTGTATCTTTGTACATTGAAGACAATGCACGTTTAAGTTTGGGGTGAGATACTATCATCAATTATACATATTTTTATTTCTTTTACAGGTTTAATGTGTGTTATATGGTGTTAAAAAAACGTTAAGTTTTATTGCTTTTGTGTGCTTGTGTGGGTTAGAAGGCCTTATCGGTAATGATGTATTTATTAGAATTATGTGTTAGACTGGGAATAGTGAAAAAATTTAATGTCGAGTTGATTGATGCTTATAGGTAAAACTTGATCTTAACTTACGCACGAGACTTTTTTTTTTTTTTTGCATCATGAATGAGTGTTTTGGTTCATATGTTGAATATCTGGAATTTAGTTACTAAAACTGAGAAAAACCACCATTACATGTATCACCAAACCACTTTTAGGATAATTTGGAGACAGTTGAACTATTGTAAATGAATATTGATATGAACATGGTTTCCATGTATGAAATTGTTGTGTTTATTGTCTAATACCAATAAGATGGAGATTAGGTGAAAATCTTGAGTTAGATGTCGATTTTTAAGAGAAAAAGTGTTTAATATGGAGTATTGCACAAATCATAATATGAAAAAGGGAAAAAGTAGCCATGTTACGAAGTTATCTTATAAAAGATCGAAAAGAGGACACCTATTGAAAATCCTAAAAGGAAAACTAAAAAATGATCAAGTTAGTGTATGAAACAGAGTACACATATGTCAATTCGGCTCGTCGGCTTGAGTAGCCCATGGCTCGGCCGGGGAAAAGCCCGAGCCGGCCTGACTTGCGACTCAGTTCTATCGAGCTGAGGCTCGAGCTGAGCCCC
>CADEPD010025719.1:0-12444 GCA_902829195.1 Fraxinus dipetala | reverse complement strand
ATTGGTAACTTATATATAGATAAAGCATTATGCGATTTAAGAGCTAGCATTAATTTAATGCCTTTATCTCTTTTTCAAGAAACTAGGTTTGGGGAAGCAAAAGCTGCTGCAGTTGCACTGCACTTGGCTGACGATCGATCAAGTACTCTCGATGCATTTTTGAAGACATTTTGGTGAAGGTCGATAAGTTTATCTTTCCAGTAAACTTCATTATCCTGGATATGAAGGAAGATAGGGACGTCCCTCTCATTTTTGGTTATGGGAAGAGCTCTGATTGATGTGCAAAATGGTCAGTTGATATTAAGGTTAGATGATGGAGAACTGACAATTATAGTGTTCAGAGCTTTTAGATTTCTGAATGAACCAAATTCATACATGCACATTGATGTAATCAATGAAGCAGTGACAGAGACCTTTAGATTTGATCATCAGGAAATTTTCGAGGCTTGTTTAGTGCATTATCAGGATTTGCCATTTGAAAAAGGAGGAAGCAGCAGAATGTGCATGTTATTTGGCTATACACTATTTTCAAGCAACCACATTTGGAGCTCGAAAAAGGTCCCACAAAAGCTTTACCATCTATACAGTAAGCTCTAACCCTTGAACTCAAACAATTGTCCACTACCTTCAGTATGCATATTTGGGGAAGAAAAATTCACTTCCAGTAATTATCTCGAATACTCTTATAGAATCAGAGGAAGATCAGTTACTGAGAGGCTTTGGGATCACAAAACAATTATAGGATGGATTATCTTGGATATAAAAGGGATTAGCCATTCTCTTTACATGTACAGATATTGATGGAAGAAGATTACAAAGCTTCGATTGAGCATCAACGTAGATTAAATCCGATTATGCAGAAAGCAGTAAGAAAAGAAGTATTGAAGTTTTTGGATGATGGGATCATCTACCAGATATCTAATAGCCATTGGGTTAGTCCTGTATATGTGGTGCCAAAGAAAGGATGAATCATGATAGTTCCAAATGAAAACAATGAGCTCGTTCTTACGCACACAGTTGCATATTAGAGGGTTTGTATTGATTATTGCAAACTCAACAATGCCACTAGGAAGGGTCATTTTCCCCTTCATTTCATTGATCAGATGTTGGAGAGGCTCGTAGGACATAAATATTACTATTTTCTAGACCAATATTCGATTCCTATAGTACCAGATGATCAAGAGAAGATATCTTCACGTGCCCATATGGCACATTTGCTTATGGGAGGATGCCCTTAGGATTATGCAATGCCTCAACCACTTTTCAGCGTTGTATGATGTCTATTTTCTCGGACGCGATGGGAAATATCATTGAGGTGTTTATGGATGGTTTCTTAGTCTTTGGAAAGTAATTCAAGGACTGTCTTGAACATTTGGGAATAGTGTTAGTACTAAATTGGAAAAAATATCATTTCATGATTCAGGAAGAGATCGTGTCGGGGCATTTGATATCAGCAAGGGGTATTGAGATGGACAGAGCTAAAATATAGGTCATTAAGAAACTACCACCCTAGGTACCAGTGAAGGGAGTTAGAAATTTCTTGGATCACGCCGAGTTTTACCGTCACTTTATCAAGTACTTCTCCAAAATCTCAAAGCCATTTCGCAATTTATTCAACAAAGTGGCCATATTTCACTTTTTTGAGTGTTTGACTACTTTCAACACTCTAAAAGTTGGTTTTTGCTCCAGTTTTGGCTTCTCCAAATTGGGACTATCCGTTTAAGCTTATGTGTGACACCAGTGATCACGCAATGGGAAAAGTTTTGGGTCAATGCAAAGAGAAAATTTCATATATCATTCACTACGCCAATAAGACTTTGGATAAAGTTAAGATAAATTTTGCTATAACGAAGAATGATCTTTTGACAGTGGTGTTCGCCTTTGACAAATTCATGCCATATTTGATTGGGTCAAAGGTGATTGTCTACGTGGGTCATTCTGCCTTTATTTAATGAGCAAGAAGGATGCAAAGTCGAGACTTATTTAGTTGACACTCATGTTGCAAGAATTCGACTTGGAGATCAAAGATAAAAATGGAAGCGAGAATGTTGTTGTAGATCACCTATCTTGCCTTGAATCAAACGAGTTAGACCCTACAGAGGAGATCAATGAAGTTTTCCCAAATGAGGTGCTCTTTCAGATTATCATTACGCCATGGTACCAGATTATGTGAATTATTTTCTCTCTCCATCATCCCATCGGAATACTTGAGTCATCAGAAGAAAAATTCTTCAGTGACTTGAAACACTACTTTTAGGATGATTCCTTTTTTTATAGAAGGGGCTCAGATCAATTATACATTATTGTGTTTCAGAAGTAGAGCAGTATCAAATGTTGGAATCATGCCACTCCGCACCATATAGAGGTCACTTCGCAACAATCAAGACACCAGCAAAGGTACTACAATCAGTTTTTATTGGCCTACACTGTTCAAGGATGTACATTATATGGTGAAAAATTGTGATAAGTACCAAAAGAACAGAAACATCTGCAGAAGAAATGACATGCCCTTAAACGTCATTTTAGAGGTTGACAAATTCGATGTTTGGGACATTGACTTCATGGGATTGTTCTCTTCTTCTTATGGTCAACAATACATATTAATGGTAGTAAATTACATGTCCAAGTGGATTGATGATGTAGCTTTGCCAACTAATGACGGATAGGTGGTGACTCAGCTCCTTAAGAAGAATATTTTCATAAGATATGGTACCCCAAGGCAATTATTAGTGATGGTGGGAAGCATTTTTGCAACCATCTATTTGCTTCGTTGTTGGCTAAGTATGGAGTGAAATACCTTGTCTCGACTCCGTATCATCCTTAAACTAGTTGGCAGGTGGAAACCTCCAACAGGGAGTTAAAGAAGATTCTTGAAGCTACGATCAATGCATCACGTAAAGATTGGGCAAAGAAACTAGATGATGCATTTTGGACAAATAAAACAGCATTTAAGACTCCAATTGATATGTCTCCGTATATGCTAGTATTTGGAAAAGCATGTCATCTATTGGTTGAGCTAGAGCATAAGGCATATTGGGCAACATACTTGCTCAATTTTAATATGAAGGCAGCAAGAGAAAAGAGGGTTCTTCAACTCCATGAGCTCGATGAGTTTTGGTTGGACATATGAGTATACAAAGACTTACAAGGAAAAGGCCAAGGGATAGCACGATAAGAATATAAGGGAGAAGGAGTTTGAGGTTGTTCAGCAAGTGTTGATGTTTAATTCATGCCTCAAGCTCTTTTCAGGAAAGCTAAAGTCTAGGTGGTCGGGTCCCTTCACAATGGTAGTCGTGTTTCCACATGGTGCTGTGGAGATAGTGTCTTAGGATCAGCAGAGCAGGTTCAAAGTAAATGGACAACGATTGAAAGCTTATTGAGGAGGTGACTACTCTAGTGAGAAGCTAACCATGCCACTTAATAATTCAGACTAGCCTGAGCAACAAAGTTGAGCTATAAACTATAAACAAATGCTTATCGGGAAACAACCCAATTTTTTCCCTTTTATTTATTCAACTTTATTGCATTAGATTAGAATTTTTTTATGCTTTAGTGTGATTTTTAGTAGAGTTTGTCATTCATCCATCCTTTAGGCTATATATCATTGCCTGAGCTAAACTAGTTTCATACATGTTTTGCATTAGTTTGAGGGCATTAAAACCATACTTAGGTAAGTTGGAGTGAAAATCACACGTCTCGAGGCAACATCGTGATTTCTAGAGCTTTGCACGACTAAAAACGTGTTAGACGAGAAAAGACCGAACTTCATGAAAATTTTGTGTTTCATTCCACTTTCATGCAGTTCAAACAATTTTTGTGGTACTCGTAGCCTTTGGGAGTAATTTTGGCGGAAAGTGGGATCGGAGTGAAAAATATGTTTTTCGAGCTAACTTTGAGCATTGGTGAGAATTTCTTGGTTAAATATGAATTGTCTTTAACTTCATCGAGTTCTACATACACTTTATGACCTTGAACACATTTTTGGCACGAAAAACTAGGTGTGGGGAGTTGATGAGAGTAGATAGACCTAGCAAAAATAGAGTATAAGGCAAATTCCCTTGCTGGTAAACTAGGGCGCATGCCTTGGCCTGCACACTAAGCACTCTCCTAGTGCCAAAATGGGGTTGCCAACAGGTAAGGAGAGTACTTCATGGCCGGTTTGGGGGGTTTTTAATTCCCAAACCAGCCACACCCTCCACACAAATCATACACTTTTCCCTTCCTCTCCCACATGGTCTCTATCCACTACCCCAAATCCATCTAACTTTCACTTGGGCATCAAGTTATAGGAGCATAACTCTTCCCCTAAACTTGAAATTATCACTTTCATCCATCCAATTTCAAGATATCTAGGTAAATGGCTGCATCTCTACAAGTTCCAATGTTTTGTTATTGAATTCTTGAATTTAGTTGGTACTTTGATACATCCAATTGGTGGAAGGCTTATGTACTGGATGGTGTATGATTGATTTGTATTTTTGGGGGATTAAATATACTTGGTTGTTATTCTTGAACCGTAGTTATAAAATTATTGCCCAAGTGTTTGAGAAATGTATATATAGGGTATTTGTTCATATTCGTGCACAAAATTCACCCAAGACGCTCATGTTACTTAGATAAGCACGTCCATACATTTGCATCCATGTTTTTACCATTGGATTCCATGCATCTGGCCCCCATTTTTCCCATCATGTACACTCTAGTTATATCATGTGGTCACTTTTATTTCACATTTGGACTAATGACTTCTTCCACCTTTTTGACAGGATGCCGCAAAAATGACAATGCGAAGCCTCTACATCCAAAGGAAAAGAAAAGGCCAGCACATCTGGCAACATATCACATACATGTGTCGATGACGGCGGCTTGAAACGTTTCCTTAGTGTAGATCACAAGAGGGTTTTTGATCGGGTATTACAGAGGAGGAAAATGTAGTCAGAGAGGCAGGTTGTTTTGGGAGATTTCGAGAGTTATGAGATATCTACTTTTATCGGCCTTGGACGGTGGGCATGGGTGATAGATAAGCCACATCGGATATATCCAATTCTGGTTCAAGAGTTTTATACAAACTCTAACTACTAGATCGACGATCAGGAATCTGAGCATGACCACTAGTCCACTACACATGGATTAAGGACAAGTGGGTAATGTTCACCATCGAGGTGATTGATGAGTATTTTGGTATAACTCGAATAACATCATTCTAGTACCTCTGGAGTATGATATGGCCTAGTTGTTTAGATGCTCTACGGGGCACAGGGGAAAATATGATAGGAGTTTGAATATAATAAGTTTAGTCGTTCCTTGACAGTGTTGGTGAAATTCATCTACCACAATATTGAGCCCACCTCACGTATGTATACTTTCAACTTTGCCAAAGCCGAACTTTTCTTTCACTTGGCACCGAGTCTCAAGACTGATTTGGGAACATTCATAAACAATCAAATTATTAGTTTGGTTCTGCACCACAAGTACGTCGAAAAATGATTTTTCCCAACATTGTCTATGGGATATGCTTATCCTCGGGAGTATGACTCCTTTCCGTGGAGCAGCCGATCCCACCCAGTGTCGCTATCAACCGAACGACCAAAATTCTTGGTGAAATATCTTTGCGAGTAGACAGCGGGGGTATGGGACCGTAAACCCCACAACCTGACCCTATCACCGACACCCCATTCCTACAATAGTTACTTGCAGAATCAACTGAGACCATCTAGGGCAATTACAAATAGTGTAGATCCTTAGGTCCTTGGGATTGAGAGTTGGTCACGTGGAGACCCACGCCACTACTATACATGACCATATGATGCTGGTGTGGGAGGATGCTTCCAGTGCGAGCATGAGGATCGACTTAGTTTCCGAGAGAATGAATCGATATGCCGGACGGATTGATGAGCTTATTATCTAGGTTGATCGATCCTATAACATGATGAGGGGCATGCAAGGACGGATTGATGAGAGTTATGCTTTGATGAACAGCATCCACAATGAGTTAGGCCAACAATTTGTTCTGTTAAGAGAGATTCTTGCACGCCTGCCTCCACACCCTCATCCGTCTTCTCCAAATCCAACAGGTTTTGAGGCTTACATACCATTTTCACCACCACGACCTTCAGATTGACCAGGGTAGTATCCACACCCTCTCTTTGCCTTTCTTTTTACATTTCATTGTCATATTTTTGTACATTGAGAGGAATGCACATGTTAGGTTTGGGGAAGGCTGAATCTGTTATATGATCATCGATTGTTGTATATAGTTCACTGCATTTGCATGATTGTCGTGTGTTTTTAGTTATAAGACGTAGTTAGATACAAATCAATCATCTTTTGTTACAATCACGAATTTAAATATATCAAATACACTATAATTGAACTTTATTCCTGTGGGACGATAATTCTCTCATCACGATTATTACTTGTACAACGAATCCGTATGCTTGTAGGATTTTAACGTATCACTTGTGTTCAATAGACGGACAATGGACAGATATCTTGGCTAAAGGGATTCAAAGTCTAAGTCTAAATTATCACAGGCAAGACGGGAATGGACAATATCTAATACTCCAAATTAATGGGGAGTGTTAAATGTCCTATTGACATAAGATGTCGTGTCTCGTATCAGTTTCCATGTTTGTTAAGGAGAAAACCAGACAGCCTTCTATAAGTTTTAATAGCAAGGTAAACTATTCTACCTTCCAAATGATTGTTTAACAAACAAGTTTTCTTTTTTACAGAGCGCTTAGCTAATTTATAAATTATTTATACATGGTCAAACTTCATTTTGAAACACACATTTCAATGGACCCACAAGTAATATTCACTTATCCACTACTCATTTTCATCTATTTACAAATTAGACTTTTTATAAATTCTTCCCAAATGGAAGCTTAGCATTCTGCTAGAATCGAATCATATGATGGATGTGGGCTCAGTGCAAAAATTTCAAATCCAAGTTAATCATTAGATAGAATAAACAAAATGTGTACAAGAGTCCATCTATACATACATACAGGAACAGAGAGATAATATGCACAGTAAAGCAGCATATTAGAGTTTATATCTGCTATCTCACCTCCAGAATGGTGTAAATGGGTACTGTTGTATCTCCATCAATCACGACACTTTTAAGAAGTGAACTATGACGGCGGCCATAGGCAAGTAACAGGTGCTCCGAGGTAGGGGAGAACTGCAATTATAAATACGTCCAAAAGGGTAAGAAATATAGGGAGAGCTACCATCATCCAAACACATAAAACCTCTTATAGTTCAGCATACGATTTTGAAATCACATTGGTATTAAGCCCCTAATCAATAATAAATCTAACCTGTATTGAAGTTAAACAGTGAGCAGCTCTGATAGCCCGTGAGGTTAGAACCAAACCAAATCTACACAATCCAAATATTATCAGTTCAAAGTGATAAATACCATCAGAATGGAGTATGCATGGAACATACTGGCAGTATATTAGAAATTCGGGACTTACGTAGCCTCCTCAAGAGAATATGTCCTTAACTCATACATAACTTGGTGGGCAGAAATTGGATGTCTTGTTGGAGATGTCGAGGCCCCTGCAACATCATGCTGACCCTGTCCTTGGAAACCTGGATCAGCTTCTATGTTTGGCAGGATACATGCCACACAGACCACTAAAAATCTTCCACATGGTGAAAAATGGGCACCCATTTCACTGCAAAATACATCTTGCATGTAAGAAATTGGTAGACGCGGAAATGAACTGATCATAATGGTAGTCGACCCCTAATTGACTGGGAAGAAGGCCTTTTTTGTTCCTTTTTTTTTTTTCTCTTTTTGGTTTTGTTTGTAAGCGTTTGAAGGCGTGTGTGTGTGTGTGTGTGTGTGTGTGTGTGTGTGTGTGTATGTGAGTGAGAGAGAGAGAGAGAGTTGAAAATTCAGAGGGATTTAGCTCATGAACTGTGGTAACTTCACATAACATCCCAATTAGAAATTTCTGAGATTCATTAGCCACTTTCTTGAAAGCAAAATGATTCATTTTTTTCCCCCCTTAAACTCACAGTCAATTGCTTCAGAAAAATAAGCAATGATGTTCTAAAGGACAAACAGGAAACAATTTACATACCTACAAAGTACAGCATGAGGAATTGTTAAGCGACATCTTTCTGTATCAAGAGGTGCACAAGGATTTCTCACATCGTGAGACCATATTCTAAGCTTCACAGTGCAAGGTAATTCAGCAGATGAACCTGCAGCCAGTGATGTGGCTACTTCAGATTGGACTTGGTTCAAGAAAGGTTGAGAACTGTTCTGCTCTTGTTGAACACTGATAAGAGTAGCACCATTTCCTGGACCATTTGCCGGTATTGTGACAGAGCGTGAAGATCGGTGCTGTGAACCAGATCTTCCTGCACCCCTTGAATTACCAACAATATTTGCAATAATTGGGGGAAGCATTGACGATGGATTCCCTATTTCGCCATAAGCAGCCAAACCTTCAGTAGAACCTCCATCTTGTGCATGCATTGCACGTTGGCCAGCTTGGCGTTGACCAATCAGCCAACCTTGCAAGAAGGGAAGTTCCCAGGATGCTGGATTACGGAAGGGAAAATATTGATTGCTTCTGTCTTCAGGTTGCACATCTGTTTCCATTGGATCCATGGCAGGCTGAGAAACAGTATTTCCTATTTCTGCTGTCACAGAATTACTTGACTCTTCTCGCACAGGAGAACTACTAGATTCAATTGGAGACAATACTAGTTCATACTGTCCAGATGGAGTTGAATATGTGAGAAGTCGCACAGAGGCAGAAGAATCCACCCTCTGTTGTGAAACACCAGAGCTTGTATCGACATCACTCTGCTGAGTAGGTAATCTCCCATCACCGCGGCCAATTGAAGGCCGTGTTATAAATGGTATAGACACATTAGGCAGCTCATTTCCCGGGTTAGATCGATAATCCGAGTGTCTATCTGCCAAATATATTGTTGGAGGAGGGTAGCGCAAGTGCCCAGGGGATGTTGCAAGCATCATTGAAGGGTCTGATGAGTCAAGATCATTGACCTGCAAAGAGACACACTATCAAACTCATGCACAGAAAAAATATATATTTAGCAACACCACAAGCCGTACCTCAGCAGTTAGAAGAAATGGTGCAGCATGCGGGTGGAAATGCACAGCTCGGAGTGAACGGCGTGTCTTAAGGATAATTGTTGGTGAGGAAGCCTCTCCTCTCCTGTTGTAGTGCCACATGTAGAGCTGCCACATATCACAAGGTCAACAACAGTGAAGCTTGTCCAAAATTAAACTAACAGCAATATTATGTTAGAAATTTTTAACCTTGTGGCCTGCAGCTACAGCTAAAATTTCCCCTTGGGCATGAAAGGCGATAGAAGCTATAGGACGGTCTGCGGGAATAAAAATTCAGCACAGCCACATTAAGGAATTTGAACTGACAAAATAGGTAGACAATTATTGCTGAAATTCTAAATATTAGAAGATATTACAAAAATCACGCGATCCTATACACACTGCAGTTTTTGAATCCCACAAGCGAACTTCGTGGTCTAAACTTCCACTTGCAAGAACTTCAGGATACAGTGGGTGGAACCTAACCTGCAGAGGTTCCATAAACATGTTAGAATAACCAAGAAAAAATGGTACTCTTTCAAACATTGACAGTTTGAGCTTAAAATACAGTGCAACAAAAACTAATACATAATTAAATACAATGTCTATTGCTAGAAGCCGATCAAACAATATTAGCAGAGGCCTGATATCACATGACACGTTCTCTATCGACAATGAGACACATTATTTAACAAATATATTTTCTAGAAGAATGAGTGGTAAGGGATAAGAATTTATTAGCATGGTGAAACTTCAAATGTATTTGTATACGTCAATGGGTGTGTTGCTACCTTGCATAAAAAAAATGAGCACACCTTTCTATATACATAATAAGCATCCACTTCAGACTTGCCTTGCTATATTACTTTAAGCTATTCTCCTCCTCCACCTACTCTCTTTATTTCTTTGTTGATAAAAGTCAAAACATGCTACCATAAAATTACTACCTAATTCTGTATTGTAGCATTTCATTACTTAAATAAGTTACCAAAAATGATATAAAAGTTATTAGAAGACAGTCATACCACCCAAGGTGTCCTCCGATGACCATTCAACACCTTCAATAATATTCCAGTTTGGCAATCAATTATCTTTACAGTATGGTCTCCACTGCCAACATAAAAATAGAATAAACTTCTTAAACATCCAACTGAAATCAACAAATCAGTATCCAACTAAATGAATGAGCTTATGTGGATGCGAAATAGAGAGAGATAGACTTACTGGGTAGAAGCAAGCGTCCTCCCATCAGGACTGAAGGCTGCTGCGATGGTTGACCTGGGGGGAGGCAAGAGAGGGCAATACTTGGCTGCTAAATGTAGCAATGACTCTGCCTCTACCCTGATATATTTCAAATAAATGATTCAAGACATCAGTTAGCATGGAGACAAAACGGCCATTCACAAATTACAAAATAGCACACGGAACAAGACAGTTACCATGAAAAAAGCTCTTGTCTCGCATCTTTTGCTGACTCATGTTTTAATCCAGAGGAATTACAACGACGACTTGAAGTCTCACCCCAAAACCTTTTGGGACATCGCTTAGTTCGAGGACACACCTCCCTCCGAGCTAACAGGTGAAAGACATTACTACAAGTGGCACATAGCATACCAAACCAAATCAGCAAATATCCACACAAATAAATGCAGAGTTGTTTTAAGTTTGGACAATTCAACGAGAAAGATAAATCATAGATATCTTGTAAAGAAAATAATAAATATGAAGCAACTGGGTAGACCAAAATCAATAGTACATAAGCAACAGACTAGCCTATATAAACAGCAATTAAGGCGTAGACAGTCAAGATATGGATAAGATCATTTTACTTTAGTCTCTAAAAATAAAAATATTATATTGCTTCAAGAAGGTCAAAATTTTCATACAACTAAAAGATTATAAGTTCACTGTGAGGCATAAGTCTGAAGTAGTTATATTCTTTTATATAAAAAATTATATACTGACAGGATCATCAATAAGCCCATATAAGACCACATTTACAGCAGCTAAAGCACAATAAAAAATGCATAAACTATTAAAGGAGACTAGTTAAAGTTTCAGCGCTTTCTTACACGGTGGTTAAAAGGCCGGTATAAGCTTACCCATGAAAGAAATGAAAGGCAAAAAAAAAACAGATTGAATGCAAAACAATTAAGCCTTCAAATCCAGCAAAAATCATGAGAAAATCTAAGCTAGCCGAGTCAACATTGTACACATGTAAAAAAGTCACCAAATCCAAAAAAGTTGTCATTTACAAACACAAAAATTGTTATCTACTGCCACTATACCCCAACCTCTGCCACCAAATTAATGAAAAATTAATTCAAATTTGCAGGGCAATGCACATGATTGGGCAAAACTACTATAACATCCTTCAAATCAAACATCCTAAAAACTTCACTCAGGCTAACCTAAGACCAATACACCAGTGAATTGAAGGCGATCAACAATTCTCAAAATCATTAAATTTAAACAAACCAAATTTTATTTATCCATTTCAGTTTAACAACCAAATCATACAATTTATCCAGAAATCTTCACAAAAACCTGAAAGGGAAAATTAAAAATAAAGCTACTGAATACCCATTAAAGCACGCAATTTGACTCCTTGGATCAAATATGGAATTAAACTAGGATTGCACAGGAGCTCAATGAAACCCAAAATTCAGCTGACAAATAACTAAACCACTCACAAATAATGAAATTCCAAATCTTTTCATCAACAAACCGTAAAATTAAGATAAAATTAGGGTTCAAATTTTAACCTTTGTCTTAAGTTCTGGATGTGAGCCGGGCCGGAGGCAGGAGACGTCAGCTGCGACAGATGAGACGGAGGAAAATTCGACGACGATGGAGCGCGGGCGGTGGAATTCTCCGGCCAAACCGACGATGACCTCATAATTAAATTCAATTTACAACAAATTAAATATTTATTCAATTATGAAAATTGTTTCTGGCATTTCTGATCTGAATTTATATAAAATGGGCAAATTTGGTTATAAAGATGTGAGATCGTCTGAATTAGTTTGGAAATGTCCCTGGATTTTGAATAAAATTAGTAGGAAGATCTGGGGATGGAGATATCATAGGCGGGGGCAAAATGGAAAAAAGAGGAGAATGCTGGAAAGCGGGTGAGGGTCAACCTTGATAGATTTTATAGGTAAACTGTAACAAGCTTGGAGGTTGAGTTTTTGCGGCATTATTTCAAAATAATAAATTGATAAAAATGTGTAGTTAAAAAAAAAAATTATAAATGTGATGGAAAATATTATTTTATTGAATAATATGTTGTTGAAAATGAGTACGAGAATGATAATGAAAATTTTAATGTGATTCAAATA
>CADEPD010025715.1:0-13296 GCA_902829195.1 Fraxinus dipetala | reverse complement strand
TCAGCCCGGCCAGGCCGGTCGGGTCGAAAAACCTGCAGCCCCGACCTTTGATCGGGCCGAACATATTAAATGGATAGAATCGCATTTGACTCGGCCAAAATTGGGCTTTGACCAAATTAACCGACGATTTACCTGGCCCGATTGACCGATTTGATTGGGTTTTGAAATTCTTTTACAAAATTTTTGGGCCTTGGACCTCTAAGAAAAATAATGAGTTCCTCACCACTTGAACATAAAGTATTTTAGTATTACTTGTGTGCAATAACGTATATCTAACTAATGAATCATTTATAGCTTTCATAAAAATATTCTTTAAAAAAACTTTGGTCCAAAATTTTACTTTATTTTATAGACCTAAATAATTAGTAAAAAATAAATTAAAAATTTTAATTTTTCCCTGAAAAAAATTATACTTAGATTTTTTTTTGTAGGTTTTTATGCAATGACCAGCCGGTTGAACCACCGGGTCACATGTTAAACCACTAACCCATTGACCTGGTGAATTGTCCGGGTCGAGTCTGACAACTATACTTGATACTGACTTTTGCATGTTACATGGCTCTATGTAACTCTATTTTACCAAAAAAAAAATAAAAATCAATTGCCCTTTTCTAACGTAAATACTATGCATTTACCTCTTTATTCTCATATCAGAATATACATATGCACACAACTATAGTAGTAGGCACAAAATAAAAATTGGAAACATGCTTTCTCTTTCTTTCAAAATTTGATTCATCAAATGAGGTAGGATTACGATGTGAAAGTGGTTTGTTCTGTTTAATTTATTTTATCATGCTGATAAATATTACGCTAATGAAATATATGTTATGATATGATATGAATGTTATGACCATTCGATACCAAAGATATGATATTTATTGAGCTCTTACCAATTTCTAAGATATGATATGACGGTATGATGTTTTTGACGTATGATTTAATATTTTTATTCGAATTGCACAAAATATTCATGTTCTACTGAATATTCCCATATATTCACTTTTTTTCCTACCTCTCATAGATTAGAATAGATCGTTAGATGACGGGCAATGATTTGCAGTAGTTTTGCTTTGATTCATTGGACTTAATAAATTAAATCTAGTATAACGTGACTATATATTTAGTTTTTTTATTATGTTGATTTGTTATTTAGAGTTTGGAACATGTTTTATTTGGTTATATTTTTTTCCATTTGTTTATTTAATATTGGTTGAACAAAATATTTCATGCTATAATATTTGAAATATTTATTTGATTATGAAATGAATAAAAATATGATGTAGAAAAGTCCTTTTTTTTTAATAATGAATTATTTTATATAACAGCGAGTAGATAAAAACATAAATTTCATATTTATTGCATACCATTCTTTTAAGAATAAATGAAACTTTTAGTAACGATTTAAATAATAAAATTTGGGTTGTTACACGAGAAAACAAAGTTCGGAGACCAAAACGCAAATAATGAAATTCTACTTGAACTATGCTACATCATAGTTCTTTTAGCCATGCGGTCGCATGGTGTGATGCAAGGTATTTCGGAGCTGAAATTGGTTGAACTATGCTATAGCATGAAAATGTATTTTCAGAGGAAAAATTCTAATTTTATATTATTTCAACTCTTATGCAAACAAATTTTGGGAAGTCTTTTAAAGACCTAGGGCTGTCCAGAAGTGATCACCACGCATTACAACACATTGAGATTTTGGAGCATGGAAGGAGGCAAGAAACATGAAGATCGATTCTAAAACTCGAAGATTCAATTCAAGCTTTATTTGATTTGTTTTCTTTTTCATAACATGTTAAGTTAGATTTATATGTACTAGAAGAACGATGAACCTTGTAATATGAAATTTTAATCTTTAGTTTTACATATTTGACATTGAAAACACATTTTTAGATTTTGAATGATTTACATGATTATCTTTTCTCTACGATTAGTGTGAACGGTAATTGTAAAAATTTGGTGACTTATTTTATGCATTCGAAAGAAGGAAAATATGTTCGACATAGTGTAAATTATTATAGGACCCGATAGGGGATAAAAATATATTATTGTGCTCTATGTGAATCTTTACGTGTTTATAAAAATATATTGTTGTGTTGTATGTAAATCTTTAAGTGTTCATAAAAATTCGTGCACACTTGTACGTTCGCATCAATTATAGAAATACAGTCGGGTTATATATGATAGCATGTTTAACATTACTCGAGAGATAAATAAAATAGGAACATTGACTCGTCAAAATTAAATCGTGTTTTCAAAGTATATAACTAAGGTTAAAAATGATTATTGCATGGGAATTCGGGAAGATTTATTAAATACATCAATTTCCAGTTAGCATAATTTGCATTTAATTAAGTTAATTTAGTCATAGTTGCATAAGTAGGTTATTTTAGTCATAATTTTATCACAAACAAACACACCATATTATTCATATTTTGGTTAAGGTCGCAATAATTAAAATTAAACTAAATTAATCTGTGGGATGTTAATTGGACTCAAATCAACCTTATTACCCGTCAACGAACTATACATTTGCGTTGGTTTTAATTCGAAAGATATTTTGTGAACACATGCCGGTCCCAATGTCGCGTGGATCAAAATTTATATAAAACTTTAACATATAAAGAAATCTAAATTTTTAATTTCACAAAGTCTGCATGAAAGATTGAATGGGCTCTGATACCATGCTGTAATGCCTCGGAACTTATGTCCATGAGGTTACTCAATTAAATGCTTTATCCGTAAGAAAGGTGGATTGAGTCATACTATAATACGAACTTTGAAGAATTATGCGGAATAACGTAAACTATTTTATTGTCTCATAAAATGTCAATTAATCCAATCCACTACTGAGATATAAATCTAGTCAAAGTTGAAAATAAAATTTTGATCCAAAATAATTTTCTAACTAAATATTGAAAGAAAATTTAAGGTTTTTTCAGCTATTGAAAGTGGTTGTACATTAGGTGGTTGATCCTCTTGGAATGGAAGTTCAATCAATGTATTGCAATCGTCATTTTCTGATAGGATTAGGATTCTTTGAATATCAATCACATGTCGAACTTTTGTTTTCACAACTACCCACCAGTGACGTCTATCTCTATAATTTGAAGGAAACTTCATGTAGCATACTTGTTGAGCTTGTTGGGCAAGTATGAAAACGTCATTTCTTACTACTATTTTCTTATGATTAATCTCAGCAAGGTTAAATCATAGATGCACATGAATCCCATTCGGACTCTCAAACCAATCTCATTAAAATAATACTACCCTATTTTGAGGTCCAAAATATTCAATTTCCCCAACTTCAAGTAACATGCCATAGTAATCGTGCTCATAATCATTATCACAACTTCCAAGAATGCCCACACCACTATTCATAGTAGTTCTATTCAAACCGTATTCGAAATTATTGAATTTGAAACCATTCAAAAAGTACCCATTGTAACAGTTCACTTTACGAGAAGGATCCAAAGCGATGTTCTTTACTTTAGAGTTCACCATGTTCCTCTCATCCAAAACTTGAGAAAGTGAAATGTGCTTACTAATAGCTTATGTAGGTTATATGTATAGTATTGAGCATCTTACATATTTTTTTAACCAAATGGGAAAGCGGTTGTCAAGTAATTGATCAAGTTGTGCATCAGACGATTGAGGATTATCCATTCTCATAGGTTCATCAAACTTCCTATAAATAAGATCACAACATAAAAGTTAATGTAACTAATTGCGATTCCGGAAAATATAAAATGATTATTAGTATAGCCTACCTCACACAAGGGATAATTTCTTCATAGTTTAATAGCACATATAATGCTGCTGCTTGTAGCTCTTCATCTTTCATAAACTTTATAGATGGAGCTTTATTACCAAGGAATCGACCAAACATTGTAAAAATTGATAGTCTTCCTTGTGGATTAACATACCCTCCATCATCATTTCTCGGTGGAAGCCTAAAAAGTATAACCTACAAAAGTTAGATGTTTCCTCTACAAGGTATGCTTCTACTATAGATGCCTCAACATGATTTTGATTTTTTATCTTCTTTTTTAGGAGAAATAGGTATCTGAAATCTATGGGTATTATGTTAATATATATATTAATATATGGAATGGATAATGCTATTGAGTGACGTGTTACCTATCAAAAGGATACATCCATCGACAGGACCTCCTACCTTAGCTTCATATGCTAAGTGAACTGGCAAATGTTTCATTGAGTAAAAATACAGGTGGAAAAATCTTTCCTAATTTGCATAATATTACAACAATGTTGTCTTCAATTTGTTCCATGTCTTCTACTCTTAAAACATCATAGCATATATGTCTAAAAAAATGACTAACTTCAGTTCATTTGTGAGAGTCAAATTACTAAAATACATAGATAAACTTATTATGAAATAATCAAAAGAAGAAATATATACTACGACTACTTGATGGTTTCATGTATTCTGTGATTTGGTTTGTAAACATTGTTAGAGACATGAACTAATTTGGAAGTAATTCACAGTATTTCCTTTTGATTAAGTAATAATAAATAATTTTTAATTTTTTTGACCAAAATTTAAGTGCTGGTTTCAAAACTAATGAAAAATTAAAATAAATAAATAAATAAAATCTAGATTCATATGATATGCACACGTGAAATTAGCATGCATTTATCACTTTTTACAATTCTCATTGCAAACTTAGCCCTTGTTTGAGCCTCATTTTGAGGAAAAAATATATTTTAGAATAGTGATTTTGGGTAAATGTGTTGTTAAAAAAGAAGAAAAAGTTTCGGTTTACCTATAAAATTATTTTATCGAAGAATTTGTGATTGAAAATAAGTTTTTGAAAAAATGGGGCTCAAAAAATGTTAGCTTGTTGCTATACACTGAACGAATTTTTCAATATTTAAACGCATATACAATAGTTAATAAAAATAAAATAAAAAATCTAGTTCATATTATCTATGTTTTAACGACATTTGAAGTATAAAGAGTATTTTAGTTAAGGAAAATTCATGCTCTCTCTCTCTCTCACTCTCTCTCTCACACACACACACACACACACAAAATAGATGTTACCCTCTATTACTCGTGTTCTCTATTCTTTTGAGGTAATTTTATTCCCGGTTTTCATAATCCTATTTTTGCTATATATGTTCATCTAGTGTGAACTATGGGAACAGGTGATTAACAATGTCATTCTTTTATTAATTTTAGGAGTTGCTTCAGATGTTTGGTTTACCATATATTATTGCTCCAATGGAAGCTGAAGCTCAATGTGCATACATGGAACTTGCCAACCTTGTTGATGGTGTGGTTACTGATGACTCTGATGTGTTGCTATTTGGAGCAAGAAGTGTGTACAAAAACATCTTTGATGATCGTAAATACGTGGAGACGTATTTTATGAAGGTATGGAACCTACTTGACTGCTGAGCTACTCTATACTAAGATTCCAGTTGTAGCAAAGTCTTATACGTAATTGTTTGAATCCAGCTTATAATGAATTTATAGTTGATCAATGGAAATTTATTGAAATGAGAATGATATATCTTTTTTAAGTTTTCCCTCTAGTTTTTGTAGCATGTTTAACTTTAAATAAAATATGAAAGGAGCTCTAGTCATTTCTTAGAGTAATATTGATCTTTTCTTTCTTTTATTATTTATGGGCTTGATGCTATTCATGTTGTTTTGCAGGACATTGAGAATGAGCTTGGGTTGGATAGAGAAAAACTAATCCATATTGCCCTGCTTCTTGGGAGTGATTACACTGAAGGTGTGAGGTAAATATCAATCTGTGCGTCTCCATGTCCCCCTTGAATACATTTTACTTCTGTTCTTGAGACCTCTTCATCAGTATTTGATGTGAGAACCCTTAGTGCGTGATTCTTTGAATGGTACAGTGGCATTGGCATTGTCAATGCAATTGAGGTTGTAAATGCATTTCCTGAGAAAGACGGCCTTCATGAATTTCGGGAGTGGATTGAATCACCCGATCCAACCATTCTAGGAAAATTTGAAGTGAAAGAAGGGAGTCATTTAAACAGTAGAGAGTTTAAAGATGGCGACTCAAGCAGTAATGCAGAAGGGATTTCTACTTCTGATCAAAATGGTCCACAATCTGTGGATGATACTCGAAAGATAAAGCAGATTTTCATGGATAAGCATGTAACACCTTTTCTCCTTATTTTCCATACAGATGCTACTTCATTATGCAGGCATGATTTCCATTTTTTTTGTCACGTTGGAAATCATCAACCTCTCTTTCTGTAGAGAAATGTGAGCAAAAACTGGCATATTCCTTCTTCCTTCCCAAGTGATGCTGTTATTTCAGCATACGCTTCTCCGCAAGTAGACAAGTCAACAGAGCCTTTCTCATGGGGAAAGCCAGATCTGTTTGTTCTTCGCAAGTAAGTTTGTTGAGATTGGTTTCCTTGGTAAGGTTTTAAGTGGTTCTGGTCAGCATTGAAGTGTTCTCATGTTTTGGCTCTAATATAGCTTAATTATATGGTAAATTACATGTATAAATGAAAACATTTCATTTTGCATATATTCCACATCCTGATTTGGCCACAGAAATTGCACCTACTACAACATTTGCTCCTATTAGCGATCCTTTATAATTACAATAACATCTTATTGTCTAGAGCTCAAATTTCTTAACAAAAACATCATAGAATGATGGTATCTCAAAAGATAAAATCATTTTTCCGAAATTGCTCTGCAAGAGAGAAAACTAGTTGGTATTTATTCTGAAATCTGAACTCCGCCTCTGAAGTGTACCTTTCCATGTATATGAGAGTTAAATAATTAGTTTCTACCTCAGGGTTGGATACCTTTAAAAAACTTAAAAACACATGGGCTTTCTCATGACTTATGGTTGGATGCTGTTTTTAAGTGGTAGCAAGGGTTGTGCATAGCATTTTGTTCATGTAAGGTGGGTCAGCCACATTGGGTATCGTCAATTGCCTGTTTCCGGAATATCTGTTCCTTTAAATGCAAATCAAATTACCTGCATTTCTCAGTCTCCAATAGAACATGACAAGATATGTTTGCATGTAGATTATGTTTGGAGAAGTTTGGTTGGGGAGCTTCAAAAGCAGATGAGTTGCTGCTACCAGTTCTAAAGGAGTATAACAAGCATGAGGTAGTTTTCTCCTCCTCTTTACTCTCCCTCCTCCCAAAAAAAGATACGAAGAGAGATACAAATTGCAGACAGTTGGGAACAACTATATCGAGACACATACCTGCCATGTTCTTAGTTCATTTCATTGCTTGTTTTTTCTTCCTCTGGAATAGATGTGGACATTTACATAGAGTGAGAGGACAGCGCTACTGCTACCCTGGAATTTAACCCTTGCATTTTTATTTCTTCATTCTACCTCTTGTTCATGAGGACTTGATGGATTTCAGCTCATAAATTAGCTAAAGTTTTTGTTTGGCTAGGTTTTAAGCTCTTATAAGTTAGTCAAACATGATTTTTAACCACGCTTTCCTTATGACCCACAATGTTTATCTACTTTTTAACTTTGGGACCCATTGCTTATGAGCACTTAAAAGCTTAGCCTAGCATGCACTAATCTTGCGATCCTCCATTGAAGTTGGGTTCTATTTATTTTAGTTTATGGCTTGGAAATTGTCAGGATGTCAAGAATATTCTTTTCGAACATTTGAAGAAAAGAGTAGCTTGACTGAGAGTTAAATATTATCTTCTTCTGAATTACATTTTAACCTGAGGTGATGGCTCCGCTTTATTTTGACTTAAGAGCTATCACCGACATAAACTTTTCTTTATTCGTTTGTGGTTTGATGTAGACACAACTGCGCTTGGAAGCATTTTACACATTCAATGAAAGATTTGCTAAGATTCGAAGTAGGAGAATAAAAAAAGCTGTCCAAGGAATAGTGGGGAATAAATCTTCGGGGTTGATGGATGACACAATGCATCAAAAATCTAGAAGTGGAAAGAAAAGAAAAGTGAATGCCACTGATGAAGAGGTAAACATATCAGGAGAAGGTTCGACCGGACTAGAGAAAGTTGATATTGGGAATCAGATCGACAGCATAGAGAAAATAACTGGTAAGCAGTCAAAAGGAAGACAAACAAAGGAAAAGAGTAGGACTATTAAAGAATCATATGGACGAGGACGGCAAAACGGGAGAGGGAGGAGGAAAAAGAATTCTTGTTCTGGAGATATTGGAACTAGCTCTGATGATCAAAATGTTAGTGAGGAGGAGCAAGAATTGCAGTTCGAGAAATCAGAAGAGTCCCATCAAGTTCGTAGGGTAAGTTCACTTTCGTACATCAGCATCTCTGTAAAATAGATATGTGCATATAGCATAGTAAGACTTGATTGGGTAATCAAATTGGAATTTGAATTGAAACTCATCTGATCTTGTATTCAGTTTCTTAACCTTGGTGCTTGTCATTGTTACCTTGTGGAAACCGATATGTGGTGGGGCCAAAACCCTCAAAAAAGGAACAAAAAAAATGATGGATGGAAAATAAGGAATGGAAATAATCCATAGAAATTACACCTTTAACTCATGCTGTGTGTGCAAATATTTTTGTACTTGTTCCTTTAATAATTTCCAATGCTCTTATGTATTTTTCAGTCAGAACGCCCTCGGAAGGTAGTCAGTTACGCTGTTTCTGATGAATTTCATGATCGTGACATGGAAGGTCAGGAGGGTGAAAAATGTGATGAAGATTCAATAGCCAAAGAGTCGTTCGTTGATCAAGCAGATATTGTTCCGACCAAGAGCAATGTGAATGAAGTTGGAGACCTTGAAGTGGGAGGTGGATTTTGTGTGGATGAGATGGAGCATGAAAATAGTATGGATAAAATAAATGTGCGTCAAAATAATGTTCCTTCCATCAAGACACAATCGTCAAATGAATATCTGAAATTTGGTGGTGGATTTTGTTTGGACGAGGAAGGTGAAGAAATGGAGGGAGTTGAGCCTGCATCGAGCCCTATGAGAGCAACAATCACTGTGAACTCTGATCCCTTTGATATGTTAGATGATGTGCAAGAAAATCATCAAATTGATGAGTCAATTTCTACCCCAACAAGAACATCAGATGGAGTCGAGTGTGGAAGTACTGGTGCTACTAATACTGAGCCGAATATGAATGATGCAATACGAAGTGACTGTTCCAAGGCATCGAATTTGCTCAATGATACCAATGAGGACGAGACTAGGAATAGTCCCTCAAGATCTCTTCGAGCAATGCCAAATTTGAGAAGAAAAAGGAGGAAAATTTGAAATTGTAAACTTTTCAGAGAAGTTGGCAGCTGTAGTTCATCTCTTACAGCAATTGATGCATTAGTTTTCAGCAGCATTTTTGAAGGTTTTTCATTGCATGGATAAAAAATGGAAAAATATAATATGCTGAATTTTGTAAATGCTTTTATTTTATTTAATGCATTTTTAGTTTATTTTAGCTCCTATATGATGGTTGGTAATTATTTTGACGCCAGAGTTTTTATTTAGGAAAATTTATTCACTCTGAAGTGTTTACTTACTGTCTAAAAATAAAAAATAAAAAACTGAAACGCAAATCAAACGGGGTTTAATTTTCTTGATTGTGAAGTGTTGAGTAACTGTCAAGAAGATAATTGTTATGCTTTTCTTTTCCTTTTGGTCTACTTATTTATTTATAGTTGATCATTAAGCCCCGTTTGAGCCACATTAAAATTTTTATTATTTTACTCATTTTCAACTATACATTTTTCAATAAAATAATATTTTTCATTACATTAATAATTTTTCCTTCTTTTTAAACTACACATTCTCTGTCAATTTATTATTTCAAAATACATTCTTCCAAAATAATGTGGCTCAAATACACCCTAAATATAGTTGATTATTTTCAAACATGCTTAATTCTAGCTTAACCAAATCTGCACGCAATTGCTTAAAAAATTCAAGCTTATGGCACTCAATTGCTTTCTGATTCTTCTTTCCATTGAAAGAAGTTGGAATAATTCATCAAATAATTCTCCACTACCAATTTTATAACACAAGTGAGAGAATTATGCAACAAGCATTGCATTTGACATTTTTTTTTCCTGAAGTTTGAAATAATACAAAAAACGTTATTTAGTTTAAGCTTACTTGTTACCTAGAATAAACTTGTTAATATGTAAAATTTTTAAAAAAAAAAAACTAAAGTCAAAACATGCACTCAGCGGGATATTTTCCCAAGATGCCTTGTCGTGCAACGTTTCTAATCCGTTTAAACCTTTTGACTTCAATTATGCAAATCAAAATTATTTTTAAATTAAGAATAAAATTTATAATTTTACCAATGGTAGTCACGACTCAATCATTGACATCAAACTGAAAACAGAGTCGTTGAGTCTGAGAGAGAGATGGCGGCACCGCTGATGTACTTTTTGAAGGAAGTACTTCCTTTTATAGCGATGTTAATGGTGGAATGTATAAACGTAGGGCAAAGTACACTCTACAAAGCTGCAGTATCCAAAGGTTTAAACTATCATGTATTCTTGGCGTATTCTTATGCAATTTCATCTCTTCTTCTATTGTGCCTTTCCTACTTATTTCATAGAAAAACAGTCCTTCCTCCATTTACTGTCGGTCTCATGGCTAGATTTTTCATCCTTGCGCTTCTTGGGTAAGTAGTCGATTTGCATGCGGTGTGTAAATGATTTTGATGGAAATTTTGCATGGAATATGAATAATGTGAAGAAATTTTCAGGTTTATAGCTCAATTTGTCGGGTATAAAGGAATGGCTTACAGCAGTCCGATACTTGGGTCCGCCATGAGCAATCTCACACCCGCGACTACCTTTGTCCTCGTTATCCTCCTAAGGTTTCTTCTTTTTCTTATTATTTTTGGCTGTGGACTTGTACCCTGCAGTTAGCGACCTATGTCCGTGTGCCACCGTCCATTTTGAAGTGATCTAATGGTTGGAGAGTTAGATTGCAAAAGGGTCGTCATGATACCTAAGTCATAGGCCAGCACCTTAGGCATCATGACTTTCCTTCTACCCGTGGACGGTGCAGCCGTCCGGAGGAACATCATTTCATGATGGTGTTTCTAAATGACTTCTCCCATGGCCGACCTGTGTTAATGGGGTTTCGGTTCGACCGACCTTGCTAACCTATTTGGTTTCTCCGATAAAAAGGCTCCTTACATCGAGTGATCGGTGTGAATTTCAGATCGGCACAAACACCTTTGTTTCGAAATATTTTCTAAAATTACGTATTTTATTCATAACATGAAAAGTGTCGGATGATGCATATGATCTGCGTGTTCGGCTGAACTGAAAATAAGCACAATTTAAAAAGTGGCATTGTGAAGGATGAATGTAGCTAGAAGGGAACAAAGAAGATAAATTAAGGAGGTTCATACGTTGTTGGACGCTTTTAATGTTGTTTTATTGTACAATAAAAACGTTTCTTGCTAGAATAGAAGTTAAATAAACTACTTGGAAGGATCTGAATTTGGTTCTGAACTTGTACAAATATTGTGTTTTGGTCATGTCAGAATGGAGAAGTTAGTATTGAAAAATTTAAGCAGCCAGGCAAAAATTGTAGGAACGTTGGTGTCGATGACGGGTGCTTTTGTGGTGATCTTCTACAGCGGACCAGTACTCATAGAAATGCACACCTATCAAAAACCACCCATTCTTGCAACTTCTCCCGAATCAAATTGGATAGTAGGTGGCATTCTCCTTGCCGCGTGCTATGTCATTTTCTCCATTTGGTGTATTTATCAGGTATACATTACACGATTTAAGGCCGTCTGACAAAGTTTCTACTTTCACTTATGTACCTTGCAAAAGAGTTTCAAGGGAAAGTCAACTTTTTTTAAAAAAACTCTTGTAACTCGATAAAGCACTTCAAGAAAATTATTCAAGCACGTTTAAAAGCAGCTTCTTAGTCTCAAAGATAGCTTTTGTCTTTTTCAAAAGATTGCCAAACGAACCTTAGTATATCAAAAACTTTTTCTAATGTACAATAAATTTAATCAATGTGTAACCTAACCTATTTTGTAGACTAAAGTCGTGGAGGACTACCCAGCAGAATTAGTGATAGTCTTTTTCTACAGCCTGTTTTGTGGTATCATATCTGCTGTTGTAGGCTTGTTTTTGGAACCAAATTCAAGTGCATGGAAGGTGAAACCTAATGTAGAGTTGATATCTATTCTATACTCTGTAAGAACCTAATGGACTTGACCTTTATTTTTTATTTTTCAATTATTATTTTGAGGATATTGGTGGTTGCATTTAATCTCGACTTTAATTAGGGAATAATGGAGATGACATTTGGTGTCGTAGTACTCACTTGGGGCTTGCACGTGAAGGGACCTGTTTATGTAACATTGTTCAAGCCATTGTCCATTGCCATTGCAGCCATCATGGGTGTCATATTTCTTGGCGATAATCTCTATCTCGGGAGGTACATATGCAACAAATTATTTCAAGTGTAGTTTTCAACACACTCGACACTAATGGTCCAGTTGATAGGACTTCTGCTTTTGCTTCTCCTTCTTCCATAAAAGCCTCAACTAGACAAAGTTCTTTTAGAAAATTATCAAAACATGTTCAAAAGCATCTTGTAAGTTTTAGTAGCAGCTTTTGACTTTTCAAAATCATTGAGAAACGGACTCTAAATATTGTTTGTAACGAACTTGCAATTAATGTTTGAATTCTTGATGAGCTAATCCACTTAATAAATTTTTTGTATTTGCAGTGTCATTGGATCAATAATTATATCAGTGGGATTTTATATCGTGACTTGGGGAAAAACGAAGGAAGAAGTCAGCAAGAAATTAGAAGAAGAATCATCGATCAATGCAAATGTCCCTCTTTTAAGTCACCAAATCGTTTCAACCAAACAAGAAGATGAACGTGTGTAGTAGCAAATAGCCCGTTTAATTTTAAAACTCAAAACTATCAAAAAGAATTCTTCTAGTTAGGGGGTATTTTGGTCATTGCATGATTTTTATTAACGTTGGGTTTCTGTGAATTGTTCTATAGTCGACAACAAATATCATTCCGATCAAATATTGTAACTAATCACATATATAAACCCAGAACAGAGTTGTGCTGATCCATCAAGATTCAAGACCTTGTTTAGATGGGGTTGGTTGATTTATTAACTTGTGTTTGATCCACGTGTTCCTGTAGATTCCTGAGGTAGATTAAAAAAATCAAATTTTGGTTCAAAACCAACTAAAATAAGGAAAAATGGAAAAAAAAAATGCTAAAATAAGATATAAAAGAAAATGAAAAATAAATAATTTTTTTCTCAAATCTCAGTGG
>CADEPD010025714.1:0-12743 GCA_902829195.1 Fraxinus dipetala | reverse complement strand
AAAAGCAGAGAAAAAGAAGAGAAGGAAAGAAGAAAAAGTAGAAAAGAGAAACAAGAAAAGAAAAAACAAGGAAAAGTCAACAAAAACTGCTGCAGGTAGAGAGAGAAAGAAAGAAGAGAAAAAAAGAAAGAAAGAAAAAAGAAAGAAAAAATAGGAGGAAAAGGGAAGGAGAAAGCAAACACCAGAAATTTTCACGTTTCGTCAATTTTCCTTGATGTCTTCTACTTTTGCATGTTTAAATTTAATGTTATGAGTGGCTAAATACTTTTATTGTTAGGATTGATGATATAACTTAAAGTTTTTATTATATGTTTAATTTCAAGATTTTTATGTTGAAAATACGTAGTTCTACCCTAACATCAGCCAGAGGGAGATGAATAGGTGATTATGCGGAATTAAAAATTATTTAATAATTAAATAGCAATAAGTCACTAATTAATTATTTTTCTAGATGATTAAATATGTAATTCGATGATTAAATATGTAATTCAATTAATCATGTGTTGAAATACCGTAGTTGTGTAAGCAATAAATGTATACAAGAATTGATCACGGAGAAACCCAACTGGGTAAAAACTTCGGGCACTTTGCCAGTCAACAATACATTATAAAAGATTTATAACTTACAATCTACCAGACTAGATGACGACACGTACTATCTGATCTCCTAACTTTAATTTCAACAGCTCTCCTGAATTCTGTACTCCTGCACCACTCCCAGCTGCAGTTTCCAAAACTCTTCTGTATTGCGTTATCCTACAGCAACTCCTAGTTTTGTGAAATCGTTTATCTCATGTGGATCCAAAGAAGAACGCCGCGTTCTTCAACGACTGGAACTCCAATCACCTTCTCTTGATCTTTAGAAACTCTAACAGATATGAAGGAAGCAACAATTTCGTATTTGGATTGTGAAACTCATGTTTTCACCGTCAAGAACAGATCAATTTGAACAATGAAGGTTGAATGCTTCAGAGGATTAAAAGAATATAAAAGCAATGATTTTTTTTTCTCAATAATCAACCTTGGAAAATTACGTTATGTAGCGTTCAAGTATTTATATGTAGGTTAGGGAATGAATGTGCCAGATAAAAAGCCTTTAAAAAAAGAATTAAAATTTTTTCAGATAATACTGTCGCTCGAGCGAAGGGCTAGCACCAGTCGAGCGACAGTTTGTCAAGCGATGAAGTTTCTATTTTTGACGCTCAGCAGGTCGTGCTGGCTCAGAAGAAAGATGTGACCTACTCTGAGCAAAAGTAGTATGGCCAATCAGCTGGGAAACCCTCTTTGGTACCCCCTCCGAAAAACTCACTCTTAGGGCTGTGACTAACCTATAAATCAAGTAAGCATAAGGCAGCCCCACCTTTGTCCCCGTGACACGAAAGGCCCACAAAATCTGCTGGCAAATGAATGAGGGTAAATCAATGGAATCCTCATGCAGTAGGGCGTACAAAAAACAAGCCTTCTCCATGGGTAATGAAGAAGTATGAGACACAGGAAAAATATTTGTGCACACAATGCACAACATAATCCGGCGATCAGTAGGAAGAGAGCCAGTACGAATAGCACCCGGACCTCCTTCCAACGGTGTGTTAAACACCGTCAAATGGACTAAAGAGTCCGTCGGAAGAGTGTCAGGAGTCAAATAAGGGATATGAGCTATGCTTGACACTATATCAGGAGTGATCTCAATCGTCTTACCCCGAAGAAATACTTTAAAAGATGAGTCGCTAATATCATGAATGTTAGCATAAAACTCATGAATAGGAAGACTTGATAGAGGGACTAACTTGACCAACAAGGGTTCCCAACCCCGGGAAGTGAAAATAGCAGCGAGGTCCGGAGATAGGTGACCCCGTGCTCAAATAAAATGGGGTGTAAAGAAAACCGTGACCCAAAAATATCTTGGACAATCGTAGAGACGAACCTAGACCTACTATAGGAAGTGGAGGTACCAGGCGTCGAAGTGGCAAAGCAAGCCCTCTTAGGCGGCATCTGAAATGATATGCATGAGAACCAAAACATCAAGACCTCGAAATGATTGACAAGAAATGATGATATGCATGAGATGCATGGATGTACGTAAAATGAGGTAAAATTGCATATGCAACGCACGTGTGAGTGAATGCTCAAAGGGATGCCATGATGCCGAGACGTAGATGACATGAATACATGATGTATGTCGTGATGTCATGCTGCAGTGACTTGACATCCCCTTGTGGTGTCAACATCAAATGTAGACGGACAACTTTAGCCAAACAAACTAACCATCCTAATGTGATCGAGTATATGAGGTAGACTAGACCAGAAAGAGATGGAGCCCAAACAACATCAAAATACTGCAACAACTACGTGACATGACCATGTACAATATGATGAAACCACTCAAACCTCAATACTTCAATCAACACAATGCCAAACCACCAACTAACCTTCTTCCATCAACAAACCAAGTACCAAACACCAAATACCCAGTAAAAATACAATATTTATCAAGAAGGACTCGTCAAACCACCAAACCATCCTCAAAATCAAGGAAAAAATATGCCCACAATAAAAGGAGAACTTCACCATAACTCCAATCAACACTCAATCAAACTTCAAACCGAAAACCCATCCCCACAGGTGGCTAAAGTATCAACCACAAACCACTTACAAATGCTAATGCAACCCTTATCAGCAAACCAAATAAAAATGAAACAAATGGAAGGAAGAACATCAATAAACCTAAAGAAAATCGCACCAAAAGAATCCAAAAATCCAATGTTTGGATCAAAATGATGCACTAAGTGATGACATTGTAAGTTAATCAATCAAACATGAAGTGTAAATGCCAAAAATTGAAACAAGAACGGCCAAAAATAAAAAACCCAAGACAATTGCAAAAAGGGATAAAAATTAGGGGTTTTAGAAATTTACCTTTGAACGAAGTGAAACAATGAAATATCACCACAAAGTATTGATATAAGATTATAAGAGCCAATAAAACCACAAATTTGATGTGGGTGGGCGAATAGTGGAAGAAATTGGGAAGAAAAAGGGTGAAAAATGAGTAAAACCTTGGAAAAATAATGTTAAAATTCAAATGAACAGGCTGTCGCTCGAGCGGGGGTTGAGCGATAAGTGAGTGAGACAGCCTCTGCGAGCGTGACCCAGTGACAAACTTTTTTTATGGGAAAATAATTTATTCATGAAGGCAATTAGCCTAGAGAATGGCTACAACGGTGTTTATAAATGAAAATAACATTTTTAATGACTAAAGGGACACTATGCCACCAAAGTACCATATCTTGAATGGACCACGCATACCGTGCGAAGTAGTGAATATCTTGGTTTCTAACTCTATTGCAGTGATAGAGGTTGCAAATGGGAGAATCATAACATGAGCTCATTTATCTCAACTACCAAGGGCAGTATTGATGCTGACGTTAAGACTGGTTTGCTGATTTCATTTACAAGAAACAAGCAATCGCTCTCTACCAGTAACTTAAGAATGCCTAGGTTGAGAAATAGTTGCAATCCTTTCACAATTGTTGTCGCTTCCACGTGTTCAAGTTTAAGGATACAATTTTTAAAGCCACTAGCAGCCATAACTACTTCTCCTTCATGATCTCGAAGAATAATACCCAGTCCCACCTTATTAAAATCGAAGAACAAAGTACCATCAACATTTAGCTTGAAGGCATCTTGTCATGGTGCAAACCATCTATATTTTAGAGATAATACTCCAGGAGCAGATTTTTGAGGAAAGCTCGATTCAGTTACAGATTTGTTGGCTAAAGCAGTTGTGTTGACTTGTTGTGGTGGGAGATCAATCTGATCATGGATCGTTTTATTTCGCCGATACCAAAAGCCCCAAGTAATAAGTAGAAAGTCCATGAGAGCATCATTTGATATTGTTGACAATATATCAGTTGCTGCTTGCATGAAACCTACTGGATAATTTTTATGTTGTAATACCGGGAATCAACTGGTAAGGTGTTGATGGATAGAGGGACAATGAAGCAGGGCATGGCATAAATCTTCCACTTGGTAACCACAAAAATAGCATTGGGAAGGAATATGAACTTTCCGACGAAGTAGATTTTTTTTTGATGGCAGACTCTCTTGATAGGCTCTCCAAGCAGAACCCTTTATTTTTTGGGGAATTTTCAGCCGCCACATCATATCCCAAAGTAGCTTCTTCTCAGCAAGATTCGAACAGCTGCAGTGATTTGGAGTAGATACCAAATTTTTCGTGTTCCCAAGACCATACATCCTCCTCTCTCGCAACACTTTGTTGTAACTTCAGGATAACCTCAACAATTTTTTAATTTAATAGAGTTCTAAGCTTTGCCAAATTCCACGACCCCAGGTTGGAATCAATTAGTGTGGAGACTGGACAATCGAGTTGCTATCTATAGATGCATTAAAAATCAGCCTCTAATTCCTTGCTCAATTTTGTCACCGTAGGTATATATTTATCATTGAAAATATGTATGGTACCTCCATTTCCCATGATCCATCTTCCTCCTTGTATCAAAATATTTTTAGCCTCCCAAATTCCATGCCCAGCATATGAGGGATTACCACCTAAAGATGCCTTCAATACATTACCATCGAAAAAGTAGCGGGCTGAGTAAATTTTGTGAAACAAACTATCCCTATGGTGCAAGAGCCTCCAAGCTTGTTTTCCAAGCATGGCCAAATTAAAAATCTCCAGCTTCTTAAAGCCCATGCCTTCCATGGATTTCGACTTACACATATTATCCTAAGAGAGCCAGTGAACTTTCATTTCCTCATTCCTTTGGCCCCACCAAGATCGAGCCATCATTTTCTCAAGTTCAGTGCATAATGTAGAGGGGAGTTTGAAACAACTTATAACATAGGAGGGTATTGCTAAAGCCACTGATTTGAGGAGAACTTTTCTTCCTCCTTGGGAGAAAATATTACTTTTCCATCCTTGCAATTTCAGCTAGACTTTGTGTTTTATTTCAGAGAATGCTTGTGATTTAGATCTTCCTACCATAGGTGGCAGTCCAAGATACTTGTCGTATTGCTACACTTGAGGAACGTTCCATAAGTTCATAATTGATCGCTGATCATCTTGCTTTTCATTAGCACTGAATACCATTGCAATTTTATCTATACTAAGTTGCTGGCCCGATGCCTCTTCATAAGCACTTAGGATAGCCTACAGTTGAGTAGTAGCTAATTCATTTGCTTCAAAAAAAATCAAGCTATCATCCGCAAAGAGAAGGTGATTCAATCTTGGAGTTCCCCGACATATACGAATACCAGGTACATGATTTCTCCTTTCATCTTCCTTCAATAGACTAATCAATCCTTCGGTGCATAGAAAAAATAAGTAAGGAAAAATAGGATCTCCTGCCTTAAAGCCCTCGAAGGTAAAATACGACCGATTGGAGAGCCATTAATGATGACACACTTCATCACCAGATTAATAAAACTTGCATGAAAACCCAATTTGTGCATAACCGCTTCAAGGAAGAACCATTCCACTCTGTTATAAGCTTTGCTCATGTCAAGCTTAAGGGACATGTAACCCCTCTTACCCTTCTTCTTTCTCTTTAAAAAATGGAGCACTTCATACTCTAAAAGTACATTGTTTGAAATAAGTCTCCCTTTAATGAAGCCTAACCATGTTTCTGAGATCACCATAGGAAGCACTAGTTTTATCGTGTTCGCCACAACCTTGGAGACCAACTTATAAAGGTCATTACAGAGGTTGATGGGTCTGTAATCCTTTACTCTTTAGGGATTTTTTGTCTTACGAATAAGTGTAATAAACTTATGATGTACATCTTGGGGAAATTCATAAATATTCAAAGCATGTAAGACAACATTAGTTATAGAAGGGCCAATATAAGGCCAAAACCTTTGGAAAAAAATAGGAGGCATACTATCGGGGCCTGGGGCCTTATTAGGATGCATTTCCTGTAGCGTCTAAGAGATTTCAGTTGCTGTGAAAGGTTGAGTCAGCTCATCATTCATGTCAGTACTAACTCTGCTTTCCATATTGTTCAGAACAGCACCTTGATTTCTGGAGCCATTAGAGGCGAACAGATCAGAAAAATAGTTGATGATCAGTCAATTACATGCTTCTCCTACCTGCCAGCACCCTTGATCATCCAACAGTTTTGTAATTGAATTTTTTTTCCTTCTTTGGGAGGCTTTTGCATGGAAGAAACGTGTATTCTAATCTCATTCTTCGAGCCAAGCAGCCCTTGATCTTTGTTTCCACATAATCTCCTCTCTATCTATCCAAGTTTGCACTTCTTCAGTAGCATTTTGGATTTGAGCTAGCTTTGATCTGGCTTCCTTAAGCTTTACTTGCACCATGCCGAATGTAGTCTGGTTCTAAGATTTAAGGTGAGTGCTGCATCGGCTGATATTCCTCTTGATATTTTCCAGGTTTTGAGAGCTGGGTTTCAGACCACTGGTTTAACATAATGTTGGAGCATTCAGTTTCACCTAGCCACATTGACTCAAAATGGAATAGTTTAGGTCCTTTTAGTGATTGATTAACACCATCAAGCTGAATCCAAATCGGAATGTGGTCTGAGTATGTTATTGAACTGTGGGTGATGGAGACATGTACATAAAGACGACAACAGAAATCATTTGTGCAGAAGCAGTCCAGCCTTTCGAAAATTTTTACACTGTCACGTCTTCCATTATACCATGTGTATTTAGGGCCCTTGAATATGAGGATACTACCTAGGTCTATCTCTACCTCTCCATTTCTCTTCATTTGATAAAATTTCATTGAAGTCGCTAAAGACAAGCCATGCATCTGCAGAGTCTCTCTTCAGTTTCCTTAATAAGTTCCATACCTTCATGCATTTACATTTACATGTCTCAAGGTGGCCATAGATTCTAGTTAGGAACCAGCTACGTTGGGGCGCTTCAATTTTAGCATCAATGTGGTTTTTGGAGTAACTTAGAACAGATAAAAGAATCTCGGATCTCTAAAGAAGAGCAATGCCGCCATTGCGTCCCACAGCCTCAACATCAAAACAACCGTAAAATTTTAGTTTAACTCGATAAAATTCCATATTTGTGTCATTAAGTTTTGTCTCTTGCAAGAAAAAAACCAGGATTTTCCTTTTTGATAAGGTCAGAAAGAGTACGAATGCCACGAGGGTTCCTAAGCCTTCGTGTATTCCAACTTAATATTTTCATGAGGATCGGTGGGGGCTAAATTTTAGCCACCACCAAATTCTGAGCATTGGAGTTGGAGACCTGTTCATGGGATTTACTTATACCCTTCAGGCATTTAGAATTTCGAACAGCTTCTCCATTTGCAGGAGAAAAATCTAGAGATCTCATTTGGCTAGCCGTGGATGTGGACACGCTGGAGCTATGTATCTGATTTTTTGACTTGTTTCCATCATCTAGCTTGATTGGCGCCCATACCAGTAATTGATGTCTCGCTAGATTTAGGTAAATCAACATCAGTTTGTTGAGGGACAAGATTATCCTTAGGTTGAAAATTAGGAAAGTCACTGCTGTCCATACCATTTTCCATAACCTCATAGCTGTTAAGATTATTTTCCATAGAAACTGTGATTCCAAATTGATCCTGTGATGGCGACTATTCTAGAAATTTTGCCTTCATCAATTCTCCATTATTTTCATCTATATTCATTTCCTGTAATAGCTCTTGATTTTTCGGTATTCTGCAATTTGTTGTCGGCATCAGAGTTTGTTCACCAACCTATTCATTATTGGTTTGACCATTGGAACTTCAGTGATTCCTCTGCTGCTCAGTAGTTTGAGGTTGCAGTTGTTTGTTACGGATCGGACCACCATAATCTTCAAAGTTTCTAGCACGTAGCCAAGGTCCATAGGAGTAATCAGAGGTTGTATATACCTCCATGGTGGATCGCCATTGGGAGCATTCCTTATGAGTATGTCCAAGAATGCCACATAGATAGCAGAAATTTTGAAGGTGCTCATAAGCAAAACTGACCCAGAAATGGTTGTGATATTCCACATAAATCCTCTTACCGTGTAGGAGACGCTTGGAGATATCAAGGCCTATCTGGGCACGAAGGAATTCACCTCTAGCTATTTCATTTTTATCGATATCAATTTCAATAATTTTTCCAAGTTGCCTGCCAATAGCATCCCCCATTTTCCAAGTTCGAACCATGATAGGGAGATCATGAATTCTTACCCAGAGATTTGCCTCTGAAAATGAGATGTTATCAATTTGTTCAAGGCCATCAATCTCTTTGGTTAAAACCAAATGTTTGTCAAATGCCCACGGACCCTCGCGCAGGATACGTTCCTTATCCCGTATGTCCTTAAATTCTGCAAGGAACGGGTTGGGGAAAATATCACAAATGCTTAAAGCCTTATTGGGATGCCATAAGTGCTTGATATAATTCTTGAGCGCCTCTTTATTGAAGTGTTTACTGGATAAAATTTTGAAAAAAAAACATTTTTCACTTCGATGAAGAGTCAGCACTTCATCTTCTTCAATTGCTAGAACTTCCTCTTCCAGTTCTGTGAGAGACAACTTTTTACACATATTTGCAATATCTGATTCCATAGCGAGAGTGCATGATAAAAAACACTATAAATCCTGCACCAAATGCAGGGAAAAACCTCTATTCCGGCAGCCTTCAAGAGGAAAGAGAGACCTCTACTCAGGGGCACCTTTATTCAATGACCCACGAGAGGAAAAGCCAGTGACAAACTTAATGACAAACATAGCACTGAATTTTTGAAAAATAAGAAAAATAGCATTTTTTTAATTAATTAAGCCCTTGACAACTAGATGAACTCAAAAATGCATGTGCTTACAAGTAAGCGTTATCAATAAAATTTTCCCACGTACTCAATCAAGTTCAAAATGGAGTAAAGTGTATAAGAGACTCATGCATGTAAAATGCCACTATATTCTCGTGAACATGAATCCAAACCTTAAATTTATGAGAAAGAACATGCAAACATCACTATTAAGCAAATATTTTCTTCACTGATGAAAGTCAAGCCCAAAAGATTTTTAGAACCTAAAAATGAGCCCAATTACAACAATATTTGTCTTTTCTCCCCTTGAATTTGAGCATATAATTTTTATGTTGCATTTCTCAAATATAACATCTTACGTGCAGATTTTTGTCCATTAAACTACTAAATTAACCCCTATAACGAGCTTTAGGCCGGTTAACCCAAGTCAGTCGACCATAAGCACTAGGTTATGAGAAACCCCAGATGCTTAATTACTCGAGTCAAATAGGTTTCAAACAACAGTATAAGATGAACCAAACAACAATATAATAATAATTTTTTATTAATAATACAGGAAGATGCATCAAGAGCTAAGGTCATCTAAATGTAGGTCAATTCGCCTTTAAGTCCACCATACCAATAGATGACTGCCATCTTAAATCTCACATATGCGGTCCAAACTCACTTACCAGATATCAGTGTGTACTATGCAGATTGTATATAAAGAGACCTATACCCAATACTTATATTCAACTGAATCAACTAATGGAAATGACCGTTTAGAACAGATGAAAGCGTACTTGTTCACAAATGCTATGTTTAAGAATACCATAAAATGTTTTGAGCCCAAAAACCCTTTTTAATTAATTTTTTAAAATATATAAAACAAATTAATACCCAAAGAAAATAAAAACACACAAGGAAAATAAAAAAAACAAAACACAAATAAGTGAGATGCACACAAGAATGAATGGACTCAATGAGCTGTATATGCATGCACCTAAAAAACTAATCAAGGAGAACCATGGATACTTTTATCATTAAGAGCATGATCAATCTCATGCTAATTAATGTCACTCTTTTTAACCAAAACCTTCTTAGAAGTAGAAGTGATTTTAGTTAACCGAGTCATCATCTCAGTTAAGTGGCTAACCTGATTGGTGAGGAAGTTAACTGTGCTCGAGACATCCTGATTTTTACTTCTAGTCGCGAGTTTACGACATCTAGGTCTTGTGTGTCCCAGTGCAGCACAATGGAGACAGGTGGGAATAAACCTAGATTCAAACCTGTTCGGAGGTTATTGTCGATATGTAGGATGATTTACCCTACGTTGTCTAGTAGGTCTCGATCTTAAGATATTTTTGGCATTCAGTTTAGGATAAGCAGTATTCCGAGCTTTGTTAGTGGCTATGATGAACGTGATCTTGGATGTACTAGCAGAAGTGTTACCATTTTGAACATAACCCAGATCATGCCTATTTCCAGTATGCTTGTTCATCCCTAGCAGATTATCGAGTTTCTACGTACCACTAATGAAGGACTGGAGTTGAGTATTGGATTTTTCAAGATCACTTGTCAAGGATTTAACTTTAGCTTCCAAATTCTCATTAACAAGGTTCAACTCACTCAGATTTTTGGTTGAGTCCTGAAGGTCACCTATGGGCTTTTCTTTCTCTCTTTCAAGATCATTAACATTCTTCAATAAATCTTTATTGACCTTTTTAATCTTAAAACTCTTCTCAAATAGTTCACAATAAGATTCGTGAATATCAGGTTCATCCTCAAATTCTTCTTCGAATTTTTCACTTTCTACATCATTTTCAACCTTATCAATCTCCTTATCAGATTCAATCGTTGCTATAGATGTAAAGGCGATAAAGTTTTGTTCATCCTCACCACCAGAGGTATCACTCTGAGCACTCAAATCTAAATCATCATCACTCAAGGTCATTACTAAAGCCTTACGTCTCTCTTTATTGGAACTCATTTTCAAGTTAGGACATTCATTCTTATAATGACCGTAACACTGACACTCATGGTATCTAACAAATTGGGTTTTCTTATTAGTAGTCCTAGAGTTACTGTTTTCAAGATTATCTTTCACGAATCTACTAGGGAATTCATTTTTCCGTTCTTGAGGTTTTCTCCTATTCCGCATCACCTTCGGGAATATTTTAACGAAATAAGCTATTTCGTTGTCCCTAAGCATCTCAGCATCAATAGACTCACTCGCTTCTTTTCTAACAATGTTCATGGCTATGGATTTAACCCTTTTAGGTTGAGAAACAGTGAGTTAATAGATTTGAAGAGATCCTACGAGTTCTTTTATCATAACCTCATCTAAGTCCTTGTTTTCTTCAATCGCGATGACTTTAGATCTAAACTTTTGAGGTAGCGATCTAAGGACTTTTCTAACGATCTTGGACTCAGGAATCTTCTCAGCTAAGTTAAAACTCGAATTAACTATATCATTCAGCTTCGCATAGAATTTATCGAACAATTCATCGTCCTTCATTCTAATTTCTTCAAACCTAGAGGTTAGCATCTACAGTTTAGAATATTTAACCATTTTAGTTTCCTCGTGTGTAGTTTCTAAGATGTCCCAAACTTCTTTAGCAGTCTCATACATCGAAACTCTTCAGCAAACACAGCTATGAACAAAGCATAAATGGCCTTACTGTTCCAATTACACAAATCTAAGTTCATTTTAGTCCATAATGAAATATCAGTGGGCATAACTACACCAGCAACAGTAGTTGAAGGTGGAGTCCACCCAGTCTAAACACTAATTTAAATACATTAATCCAAAGCTTTAAAGAAGGCTCTCATTCGAACTTTCCAATAAATATAGTTGCTTATGTTGAAAAATGGAGGCATAGACAATGACTGATTCATCTAGAATTTATTAAGGGTCAGGAATCGAAATAAGGCTCTGATACCAATTGAAAATACGTAGTTTGACTCTAACAACACCTAGAGGGGGGTAAGTAGGTGATTATGCGGAATTAAAATTACTCAACAATTAAATAGCAACAAGTCACAATTAATTATTATCTAGATGGTTAATCATGCAATTCATATTTTCCTATGTTGAAATATCGCAGTTATGTAAACAATAAATGAACACAAGAACTGATCATGGAGAAACCCAACTAGGTGAAAACTCAGGGCACTTTGTCAGTCAACCATCCACTATAAACGATTTATAACTTATAGTCTACTAGACTAGACGACAACACGTACTATCTGATCTCCTAACTATAATTCCTATAGCTCTTCTAGATTATGTGCTCATGCACCAACTCCCAGCTGCAGTTTCCAAAGCTCACATGGATTGCGCTCTCATGCGACAACTCTTAGCTTTGTGAAATCGTCTAGATCATGTGGATTCACGAAGAACACGACGTTCTTCAACGACTGGAACTCCAATCACCTTCCTTTGATTTTCAGAATCTCTATCAGATATGAAGGAAGTAGTAGTTTAGCATTTGGATTGTGAAAGTAATGTTTATCATCGCCAAGAACGGATCAATTTGAACAATGAAGGTTGAATGCTTCAGAAGATGAAAATAATATGAAAGCAATGTTTTTTTCTCAATAAGCAACTTTAGAAATTACGTTATGTGGCGTTCAAGTATTTATATGTAGGTTAGGGAATGAATGGGCCAGACAAAAAGCCTTTAAAAGACGAAGTAAAAATTTTTCGGATGACACTGTCGCTCGAGGGAAGGGCTAGCGTCAGGTTGTCGCTCAAGCGATGAAGCTTCTGTTTTTTACGCTCGAGTCAAGCCTTGGCGACAATCTATCAAAAATCCACGTCGTTTTTCCTTCTTTTCCATTCTCGAACCATAAACCTAAAATATCACAACTTATACTAATTGCACACTACTCCTTGACTTTTTACAACATATCAACTCTAGTCCTTTTTGTTCACAGAATAGCCAATTACATTAAATACCTAACAAACTTCCCCTTTAGCATTCTGTGATAAAACTACAATCTAA
>CADEPD010025710.1:0-11415 GCA_902829195.1 Fraxinus dipetala | reverse complement strand
TGGTCTAAAACAATCACCTAGATACTAGTATAAAAGATTTGATTCTTTTGTACTATCCACAGGTTTCAATGGAGTAAGTTTGATTATTGCCTAAATTTCCAACATGATAATGCTCATAATGTTATGTGTTCTTATATCTATATGTGCATGATATGCTCTTAGTTGGTTCATCATCTAATTTGATAAGTAATATAAAAACAAATTTGAATAGTGAATTTGATATGAAAGATCTAGGAAAAACTAAAAGGATCCTAGGTATGGAGATTGAAAGATATATGTCAAATTCTATTTTATTTTTGCATCAGTCTTCTTATGTTTCAAAGGTGTTGAAAAAATTTGGCATGCATAATTGCAAACTTGTTACATTATCTTTAGCTAATCATTTTACATTATCTAAAAATCAGGCCCCCTGTAATGAAAAAGAAATAGAATACATGAGTAGAATTTCATACTCTAATGTGATTGGATCTGTTATGCATTTGATGGTATGCACTAGACCAGATTTAGTTTTTGTTGTTAGTACTCTTAGTAGATATATGTCTAATCCTGGTCCTGAGCATTGGGAAGGGATTTTAAGGTACTTAAAGGGGACTAGTGATGTAGGTCTAAAGTTTGGTGTTAATATGGAATGTTCGAAATTGAAGGGTTTTGTAGATTCGGACTATGTTGGGGATATAGATAATAAAAAATCTACCTCTTCTTATGTGATTACTTTGTCTAACTCTTGTGTTAGTTGGAAAATTACAATTACAACACATAGTTGCACTATCCACGATAGAATCTGAATACATTGCTACCACTGAAACTATTAAATAAGCTTTATAGTTTAGAGACCTACTTCATGAACTTTGTGTTTTAAATGATTATGTGGTAATATATTCTGATGGTCAATCTTCTATACATTTATGCAAAAATCCTATTTTTCACGAACGCACAAAACACGTTGATGTTATACTATATTTCATTAGAGATATTATGTTACAAAAAGTTGTAAGACTTGAAAAAAAATACATACATAATATAATCTCTCAGACATGAGCACTAAGGTGCTATCAATGATAAAGTTTAAGTCTTAAGTCTCTCATAAAACAAAGGTCAATGATTCAAATCTTGCAGAACATAATAGAAATTCGTGAAAAGTAAGACGAACATAGACTTTTCTAAAGCGGACAATGCTTATAAGTTAATGGATTGTGCACAAATAGTCACACGTAGTGGTTCAATCCAAGTTTCTTGAAAACCAGACCGACCAGATTCTGAATTGGGATTTTACATATAAAATTGTTCAGTTCCACATTAAGGCTAGAACCAAACTGGCTGAGAATCGACCGGTTCTGGTTTTGTAACAAAGCAATTAGACTGGCTTATATTATGTTTCAATCTTAAGTTTCTTTTAATTAAGCCTAAATCAAAAATTTTACTTTCAATCTCCACTAATTTGAAATATTAGTTCTCAGCTATAAAGAAAAAAAGATATGTTTTCAGTTTTTGTAACTGGTTTCGAGTTATGGCTTGTAAGTTATAATTTCTTCTTCTTGTAAGTTATAATATAGAGTTTCAATTGCTTCCTAATTTTTCGTCAAAGTTCTCGACTTTTAATTTCATAGATTCGAGTTCTAATCATTTTAATTGTTCGTAGCCAATTTTCTTGTAGATCATTTATAAAGTACTAGAAAAACCCCTTTTGCTCACTATTTATTGTATATTTTAAGCTAGTATTTGACTTGTAGTTGTTAATTTGTTGAGAACTACAATTTTTTATTCGTTTAAAAGCAATATTTATTTACGATCCTACCATAATTCTAAGTTACACATAAGCTGCCAGTAATTTTCAGCAATGTTACCTTGATCTCCGCAATAAAAAACTACATTTGTCTTAACATTTTCATAGACAAAACAAAAAGCATAACACAGATTTTCCCATAGTTCTATCCATCTCCTACCCCAATCTATAAACACTACTGTCCTCTCTACCAGACTATCTTTTACAAGTTTTGATTGCTCCGAATCAAAAGCAGCCTTCCTCCACTTCCCCTCGGTCACTCTTTTCGGGGGCAAAACTTCATCATCCCGAGATAGTGAAATCCTTCTTGCTGAAGTTAGGCATTGTGGCTGTTGGCATCAAGTGGTTGAGATGGAACCATGGCAGAGAACGAGGTCATGGGAATTGGTCGTTGGTGGTGAGTTGCAGCTGGATTGCATTGGCGAGTTGCTGAAGACGTGGACGAGACAGCCACACGCTCACACTGAGGACACATGGTAAGGGTAGTAGGAGGGGACATATTCATGTAAAACTGTGGGGAAAGCTTCAGCGCTCTCAGCTCGTTTACCTCCTTCGTCAATCGCCTGTTTTCCTGTGTCAGATTTTCGCAGCAATGCCTTAGATACTCGCAATCTACCTCTGTTTGCTTCAACTTTGTCCTGCATCATTTTCAAATTGAATGTCTTCCAATAATCACTCAAGAACATTACATAGAAAATGCGTATATATTTCCACGTCTCGACAAACCATACAATGTTCAGTTGATGTTAGTCAGATTGAATGCAATTAATGATTCAGGCAAACATAGTTGTACCGGATAAGCCTAGGTGTGCATATGTTTCTATGTTTGAGACCAACCATGCAATTTAGTAATTTTTTGAAAATTATCCTGAACAACAGCTCAGATCGCTTTGCTTACTAATGAATGCATAGACTATTTCTTCGACATCTAATGCAGGGCAAGTCATAGTACTGAGACCTGGTGACCAGTAAAACGACTATGTTGGAAAAATGTTTCCAAATAGAGGGGATGGAGAAGAAACAAAGAACAAATACAAGAACACCAAAATTAAAGGTGAAGGCTTAAACAAGAAAGCCGTTGTCCTTAAACAATATTTGCCCCCTCCAAATTGAATTTGATGCTTAAAGGGATATTGGCAAATGGTTTGTACAATTAATCAAGTCTTACAATAAAAAACATTAAGCACTTAGTGTTTTCTACCAAACCTTCAAGAACACGTTGAAGGAAATTCGAATATGAAAGAAAGAATATAAATTCTATCTTTTAGAATGAAGATTTGATCTCAAGTTGATTATATATTGATGTGATAATCTATCATGTATTTATAGATTTCAATTAACACCCACAAAATAGTGCCAAAAAATCATGAAAAGTTGCGAACTTTTCGCCAAAGGCCACCAAGAATTCAAACAAAAAAAAAACCTTAAACGACTATTTTATAGTTCTATGCGACCCTATAAACAAACCTATGCGGTCGAATAGGTTAATCACTTGCAAGACATATACGCCCTGCATATCTCCATGCGACCGCCGGCCACAAAGGCCTAGGCGGTCACAGGCCAAAGTTTTGGCTTCCAAATCGTTTCTTTATTCCAAAGTCCATTTTATTGATTTTGAACAATAATTTCAACAATCCCCACTTGTTTAATATTCAATAAAATTTCATATTCAAAATATACAGTACTTATGTATAAGGATTAGATATCTTTCAATTTGAATCTAACCCTTTGAACCAATCATTCCTTGTGACAATACCAGTAAGAACACACACGCGCATACACACACACACACAAAAGTATCACGTGTTCTCAAATTCCTCAATCTTGCTTAACGCTAATATGGTCTCGTGCTCATCATATTCAACAAATTTTTAATAGAGAAACTTCAACTCTTTATCGAGGTGGCACCACCTCGAAGTTCACCTAAGTGAAATTCTTCCAATATCTCTGTTATTTTTTGAGATATTTGTACTTTAGTGTTGAATTTCATTAAGAGATTAAACTTCAACCCTCATTGAAGTAACAACCAACATTATATTATTAGGATGAGGTTATCGCGAATTTCATAATGTTGAAACTATTCACATATCGAATCACTCGTTGTTACCTGTGAATTACTTGTTAAGTAATGACAAGTAGGGTTGCCATCATTGGTGAATCTTTTATTTTAAGAGTTTTAACTCCATCCAACTTGAAGTAGATAGTACAAAATCTCTATTTAGAAGTTTAGTTAAGGGCTCGACTAGATTCTCAATTGACTTAACATAATTTAGGGAATTATTCCACTCTTAATTGATTTCCTTATATAGTCATGTATTAGACTCGTATGTTTAGATTTCTCATTGTATACCTCATTGTATACTTTTGCTAATGTGACTTGACTATCATACTTGATAGATATCTAAGATGTATTCTTAGGTCCCAAAGGTATTTCATAAAGAAGATCCTTAAGTTATTCAGCTTCTTTCCCAATAATTGATAATACTACTAATTCAGATTCCATAGTTGAATGTGTAATATATGTTTGTTTATTTGATTTCCAAGGACACTTCATCCAAGAGTAAACACCCAACTCGAAGTAGATTTACTTTCACCCGTGCAGATAACTAACTAGCATCAATAAATCATTCTAATATAGCTGGGAATTTATAATATTGTAAACCTAAGTTCTTGATTTTCTTTAAATAGCCAATAACTTTTCCAATGACCTTCCAATGTTCCTTGCTCGGATTATTAGTAAACCTATTAAGTTTATTAGTTGCAAATGCTATGTCCGGTCTTGTGCATTGAATTGCATACATTAGACTTCATATAACACTTGCATACTCCAATTGAACAATTTCTCTTCCATCATTCTTTATAAATTTTAAACTTGGATCAAGGGGGTATTTAATTCTTTTATATTCAAATGTTTGAACTTATTAATCACATTCTTAATATAATGTGATTGACTCAAGTAAAAACCCCACTAGTTTTTGCAACTTTAATACCCAATATGGTATCTACTTATCCAAGATCTTTCATCTTGAATATAGAACATAGAAACCTCTTCATTTCTTTTATTCCATCCATGTGATTACTTATAATCAACATGTCATCAACATACAAACAAATAAAAATTATATATTCATCACACACTTTAGAATATAAACATTTATCTACACTATTATTTATGAAACCAAGTGAATTAATAGCTAAGTCAAATTTTTCATGCCATTTCTTAGGTGCTTACTTTAAACTGTATAACGATTTCACTAACTTGCACCCCTTATGTTCATTTTTCAGGTAAAACAAATCCTACGAATTGTTCTATATAAACATCCTTATCGAGATCCCCATTTAAGAATGCCTTATGACATCCATTTGATGAACATGCAAATCATGTATCGAAACTAATGCGAATAAAATTTTCATTGAAATTTTTCTAGCTACTAGTGCATAGGTATCAAAATAATTTATTAGGTATCAAAATAATTTATTCTTCCCTTTTATCGATGCCCTTTAGCTGCTAATCTAAATTTAAAGGTATTAAGAGAATTATCAGCATTGTATTTTCTCCTAAACACTTATTTACATCTAATAGGTTGGATTTGAGTGGTAAATCAGTTGTTCTTATGTATTATTTGACATAATTGAATCCATTCAGTCTTTAATTGCATCTTTTCAAAAGATGCTATCACGAGAAGCCATGGCTTCTCTATAAGTTTTAGGATCGGTCTCCACTTGTAGAACGAAAGGAATTGTTCTTATAATATTCTTTTTATTTCCTTCTACCAGGTAAAACGAAATAAGTTGAGAGTCAATTTCATTTGGTCCTAAAGACTTCTCAATTCGAGTTCTTTTATTTCTTCGTGTTTCACTAGATTCACGAACATCTTTAGAAGATATCTTGTGTTCCACTCGAGCTACAGATCTTATTATAAGTTTCCCTTAATTCATTATCTGAGGATATTGAATTCTCAAAGAACTTAACATCACTTGATTCAATTATTATATTGGTCTCCAAATTTAACAATCTATATGATTTGTTGTTACTAGCATAACCAACAAAGGCACATTTAATATCTCTTGAACCCAACTTGATCATATTAGGGTTCGCGTTATTAAAATATGCAAAATACCCCCACACTTTCAAGTATCCAATAATTTTCTTATTTTCCACAATTCATAAGGAGAAAGCTTTGTAAATTTCAAAAAATATATATATTTAATATTCTACATGCACTCAAAAATGTTTCACCCCATAAATTAAATGACAACTTAACATAATTTAACATGGCATTTATCATTTTAACTAAAGTTCTATTTTTCCTTTCAGTTAAATCATTTTGTTAGGGTGTCATAGGTACAGAACATTGATAAATTATTTTTTATTGTTCACAATACAAGTTAAAATCACTAGAAAAATATTCACCTCCTCTATCTCTTCTTAGAATTTTTATTTTATTACTTAAGTGATTTTCAACTTCATTACCCTTCTATTTAAATAAAACAAAATAAAGAGAGAAGAAAAATAAAGAACAAATTGCAATATTACTCCTGAACTTTTTAAAAAGTGAAGATTGGTCCAAATAAATATAATTTTGTTCTCTAATTTTGGGGGCGATTTTTGCCCCTTTAGCCACTATTTATGGAGCCAAATTTCGGCAAGCTCCGGCCACCTTCCAAAAAATGGTACCGGTGGAAAGCCCTTAACCTCATCTCCAATTCCATACCAATATCTCCCTGTAACTCCAAATATTTCGGCTCGTACAAAGCTTCAAAATTTGTTGCCTGAAAATTTGAAAAACGCTGATTTCTTCACTTCTAGCCACCATATCGGCCGGAGCTCATCACTGACCAACCCCCACCTCTGGACGACCCTACTCATGCAATCAATTGTAACCAAACACCAAGTTTAGATGCTGAATTTAACCCAGAACTTCTCCCTGTCGTAATGCACACGACATCGCCTAAGGAGAAGTCAGTTTCTGACGCCGTCTGGACAAATGGAGGTCGCGAACCACTTGGGCTAGGTTCACCTTCACCTGGTGCACCTAGCCCAGGCGAACCTAGCCCACCATTGGGTCTTCCCCAATTTGGCTTCAATCGATCCAAATTTGAATCTGAAATGCTTGCAAGCACGAAATCGCGACAGCCAGACCTTGTTTCCGCCAATTCAGGTGTCGTCCGACCAAATCAAGGTGGTGGACCACCTGGGCTAGTCCCCTCTCAACCTGGCGCACCTGACCTAACCATGGGTCGGGTCCAATTTTGCCTTGAGCGTGATGAATTGGTGGTTGCAATTAAGGCACTGTGATAATTTATTTGGACTCATCGGCACTTTTTAAAAAGGTTCGGGAGAAAGATTGTAATTTGTTCTTTATTTTTCTTCTTTTTTTTTGTTTTATTTAAATAGAAGAGTATATTGGTCATTTTACGTTTAAAATGGTGAAACGGATGTTTTCCGTAATGAAACATTAAAATAAGGACGAAAATGAAAAAAAAATGAAACATATGGACGTTTTCCACAAGAAGTGTCAAACGTAGGGATGTTTTGTGCTGTTAAGCCTGTTTTCTGCAATGAAATGTTGAAATAAGGAAGAAAATGTAAAAAAAAAAAATGAAACATTGGGACGTTTTCCGCAAGAAGTGTCAAACGTATAGACGTTTTGTGCTATTAAGCATTTTAGATTATACACATATTTTACATTTAAATGCATCATTTTCATTATATGATATTAAGTCACATTTTAACATTTTTTTCATAGTACCTTACTTATGTAACATAATCTAACATGCCATAAAATAAATGAATCAAAAAAATACACAATTAACTTTATTAATAATTTTGTCAACAGTACAAAGTTTGATCATTTCTTCACTAGAATATCATTTTTCAATAAATTTCTCATTTAGGGATAGTACAAGTTTATCGGACTCATAAACACTTTTATGCCCGATTTTCCTAAGAGATTATCACTAATTAAGTTCATGTTCATTTTAGGAACGTGTAGTACATTTGTTAAAGTAACGGTTTCCCTGGAACTGAAGATAATATCTACATTTCCTTTCACAACCACTTTGGAGCTTCCTTCGTTATCCATTTGAATATCTTGATCTCTATCCACTTCATAATAGGTCTTGAATAAAGACTTATCATATGATACATGTACATTTATCATACCACCAACCAAGAACTTTTTCATGATTGCATTGATCTCGCTTACGATAACCACAATATTGTTTTCTTTGATGAAATTCACTTTTCCTTCGAAATTGTTTTGTTTTCGGTGTCGTCATTCCTTGGCATAATGGCCGGGTTTCCCACATACAAAGCATCATCCATTGGACTTCTTCTTAAACTTATCAAAGTTTTTAGAAGGCTTTCTCTTGTTGAATTTATTTGAAGGTTCGATCTTCTCCACAACATTGGCCTTTGAAGTGCTTCCATAAGATTTGTCATTCTTATCTATTGTCCTCGATTCTTCTTCAATTCGAAAATATTTTTGCACTTGTTCCAAAGAATAATCTTCGGAACTATGAATTATTTTCTTCCAATATCATTTCCAAGTCCTCGGGAGATTCACAACGATTGCTCCCACTTGGGAAGATTTCGGGATTTCAATTTTGACCGCTTTCAACTTGTTGACAAGAACTTGTAACTCATATACTTGGGGAATGTTATCAAGGAATTTAAAGTTAAAATACCTTGATATTAGGAATTTCTTAGTATCTTCTTCTTCTTCTTCGACTTTTTACTTGTTTTCCAAAGCATTCCATATGTCTTTTGCCAATGATGTATTTGTGTAGAGATCGTACGATCGGTCAAATAGAGCGTTAAGAATATGACAGCAACATATAAGTTCATCATTTTGACGCTTTTGTCTCTCCATCTTTACCACTTCAGTATCTTAATCCGTTGGATCCACGAGTGGTGCCAATTCTGGATCAATAATGTAGAAGATCTTCAACGCCATGAGAAAAAACTTCAACTTGTCTTACCATCTTGTGAAATTTGGCCCATCAAATCGATCTAGACGGATAAGATCTTGATTTATCAATTTGATCTTCGTCATCGTAGTTTTGTTCTCCATTGTAGTATATTATTTGAGATAGTTGGAAAAATATTTCCAAACAAAGGAGATGGAGAAGAAACAAAGAACAAATACAAGAACACCAAATTAAAGATGAATGCTTAAACACGAAATTCGTTGTCCTTAAATAATATTTGCCCCTTCCCAAATTGAATTTGATGCTTGAAGAGATATTGACAAATGGTTTGTAGGATTAATCAAGCCTTACAATAAAAAAAACATTTAAGCACTAAGTGTTTTCTACCAAAACTTCAAGAACACTTTGAAAGAAATTAGAATATGAAAGAAAGAATATAATTCTATCTTTTAGAATGAAAATTTGATCTCAAGTTGTTTGAAGATTATATATTAATGTGATAATTTATCATATACTTATAGATTTCAATCAACACCCACAAAATAGTGCCAAAAAAAATCATGAAAAGTTGCAAACTTTTCACTAAAGGCCACTAAGAATTCAACCTTAACGGCTATTTTATAGTTCTATACGACCGCATAAAACAAACATATGCGGTCGCATAGATTAATCACTTGCAGGGCATATACGCCCTACATATCTTCATGCGACCACAGGCAACAAAGGCCTATGCAGTCTCGTACTCCAAATCTTTTCATTCTAAAATTTATTTTATTGATTTTGAGCAATAATTTCAACAGACTAGGAGTTCCAAAAGTGATCGTCACTCGTGCATGAATTACACAATTAACTGCTATGACATTGTTTGTTTTGTCGTTGATCTGCCACATCATCTATTTTTGAATTTTTTTTGGAAACCAAACCAACCACGTTTTAATGGTGAACTACCGTTCAATAAAGTAATAAAAGCTGGCATTTTGGCACCTATTTATCAGAACTCGACAAAATGTAGATAAGGAGGAGCTATTCGATGTACCTATATACTATTTATCATTTAAGATAGGTGACCACGGTATTTGAAATCCTCAGTTAATAATAGTATTTTAGGATTTCAAATGCAAAACCACTTGACACAAAGTACATAATGCAAAACATTTCGATCTTAATCAACCCTTAACATAATACCCTTGATAAAGCCCGAAAAATGACTAACCTTGCCCTTCTGTTCTGAAACCACACCTCCACTTGTCTTGGTCTCAAATTTAGCTGATTCGCCAAAGTCAATTTTTGCTTCTGCAAACACACGAGCACACATTAGCATGAAAAGCACTAGCTATTAATAAAACACCCTTGACCCACCAAAAATTTTTCGAAAATGCCACTCACTGGTGTGAGAGTGTTCTGTTCCTTGAAAGTCTCTTCAAGCACCGCTCCTTGTTCTTTAGTCAGCCGAAGCTTCTTCCTCCCGGTGGCGTCGCCACCGTCCTCATCCACCTCCATAGAACTCGAGGCCCTCTCCGCCTCATTCTCTTCTCTTTCACTCCTCTTCCCACTCAAACTTGAGACTGTACTATTTGGAGATGAAACCATCACTTCTTCCTCAAGGTCTGCTACAGTTATCGGTTTATTCATGTCAATCCCCAGCCGATCTAAAATATCAGATTATTTTTTTATACAAAGTCAGATTTAATTTACATGCACAAGATATGATTTTGTAAACTAACTTATAATCTGAAGGAAATCTAGCATAAGCAGATTTACTAAAAAAGAATATATGAAAATGTAAAACCATTCCAAAGAAGATTTACCAGCAGATAATTGAAACGGATCAGTGCTTGAAGACTTCTGATTCTGCGGCTGCATGAAATCCAAAGGAGATTGAATCAGACTCAACGGAAACGACGGCGGCGGCGGCGGCGGATTATCATTCTCTTGGCATCTCAAACTCAAACTTAAACTCAACCCTAAATCATCACATTTCTCAGCCATCTTCAACCCTCGTCTCTATTTCGAGAGCTATACATATAGGTCAGGTCCAGATGAAGAAAAGAAACAGAGAAATGGGATGTTTACAGAGCAATACAATATATAGATACAGGGATGTATAGATACAAGACAGATATTCAATTATGAGTTGTGTCAGAGATAGAGCTATTAATTGGGTGGATCATTTGATGGCTTTCATTTTGCATTTGCACGCCCATTTTCGCTAAACCAACAGGGGACAGTCAGTGCAATATTGCCTTTTGTAACTGAGACGTTAAGGACCTGTTTGTTTCCTCAAAAACTTAATTAAAAATTCCATTTTTTTCATTTTTAATAATTAAATAGGAAAACAAAGCAGTATGTTTTAACTTCGAATTATGATTAGTGTACATAGGGGGCACCATAATGGTGTCCTCCATTATGGACACCATTATGGTGTCCCCTATGTACAACAAGTACAATCCTTTAACTTCTCCTCACAACTATCCCAAATGTTGCCCTCGAGGGGCGGGGGACAGGAAGGGCCACACCAGCCCTGACCCGCCATCGTCCTAATTTTTTTTTCGTTGGTACTATAAAATAATCATACCAAACAAGCTAAATTTTTTTACATGATTTATAGCTTGTGTTTGACAGTTGACATCCATTTTGGGGAAAGAATAAATTTTGGAATAGTGATTAATGGAATGATGTATGGTTAAAAAGTAAGAATT
>CADEPD010025708.1:0-11653 GCA_902829195.1 Fraxinus dipetala | reverse complement strand
TAATTACAATTCTCAATAAAATAATTTTTAGACAATTTTATTATCTAGAGTTCATTTTATTTCCACCAATTTTTCACATTTACAATCAAACGGACCCTAAATCAATAAATGAAGATGAATGGCAAATACAATACATGAATTAACATGAATGTTAATTAACTTAGAATTAATACTAAGGAATATATACGTGACAATGAATGTTAAATTATTTATATTAAATGAATATAAATTAATTTCTACTTAAGTGAAATCGGATGCTAATTAGCACACTCGGACTAATGAACTGCATCCTTAAATTTGAAATTCTAATTAATATTAATTAAATGAATGTGTATGTTAATTAATTGAAAATTAATAACAGAGACATGGACATGGACATGAATGTGAAATTCTAATTAATATTAATTAAATGAATGTTAATTAATTATAGTATTTATTATAGTATGTAAATTAAATACATATTGAAAAACGAAAAATAAGACATTATTGAAATAATTGAATTGTAGTAGGATTATAATAATCCAAAGAAACATTCTCACTTGATATAATATTTAATATATTATAGATATTTAGAATAAACTCGTTTGTAATCTCAATCAACCATTTAATCTAAATGAATTGATGTTAGAATGACTCAACTTTTGAATAGGTGACCTTGTAATTGAACTAGTGACTACTGATTCCATACCATGCTTTGGCTAAACTGATTAATGTATACATCTAAATGATTTTGTCAAAATGCATTTATTAAACTAATCTACTATGAAACTCTATTTCAAGTCCTTTCTTCTTCGTCTATGCAAAGCTGCTTGCAGTAACCATTACTAGGCCGGAAAATTGACGTGATAAACTTCAGTCATATCGGGATGATATAGACCGAAATTCATCTCAACCCCAGCAGGCTTTTGATTTTCATTGAACAGAGCAAAAATGTAAGTTTCCAATGTTTTTGCAGGTCTCCGAGGCGTTCCTTTTCCAGATGTCACATGAGAAATCAAATTATTTACATAAGTTTGTGCATTGTTCACCGTCGCATCAGTGTTTCCGGCACTCGGCCACCCAGTTTCCGATATGACAATATCGACAGTGGACCCACCAGCCTTCTCCAATGCAGAATACACCGAATCGACCATGGCATCGAAAAGGTTCGCATAGTGGAGTGAACCGTCATTTATTCCGGTTGGATTGCCGGCAAAAAGAGCATAGTCCAACGGCACATTACTGGGATCTCCCGTACGTGCAAAGAATGGATATGCATTGAGTAAAAGAGGGAATTTTTTTGCTGCTAAAAACCCTGTAATACCTTGCATTATATTTGTTACTTCATCTGAAAATTTCCCGTTGGATGGAGGAAATGATGTGCCCAGTATTTGCATTGAAACTGCAGTACTAACTGGTATGGGACTGTTTGCAGCATTTAGGGCGGCATCTAGGTTTTGCATTGCACCTAGTACATTTCCTGCTAATGATCCTGGAATCACTTCATTGCCTGCTGTTATGCATGTGAACTTCACAGATGATTTATACGGCGTAACGTTGCTATTGACCCATCGGGCGGCGGCGGATGCATCGGAGGCAAGTTCTTGAAGATTTTCGTTGCGAACCCCGAGTATAACTTCTATTCCCGAACCCCCTAACGCAGTCAGAACGTCCGCTTTCGGTTCAAAAATTCTGATTTTGTTAATATTTCTTGATTTCAGCAGAGCAACGACGTTAGCTGGTGTTGGGAGGTTGTCCCCTAGAAACCCATAGTTCACACCGATTCCACGTACACCTTTGATCGAAACAGTATAATAAGTTATTACGACATGTTTAGTACACAGTACTCCAAAACGCTATAAAGAATAATTGACAGGGATTGAACTTTTTTTTTTTTTTTTTATCTTAATCATAAAATTAAAAGAGGCAATGATATCTTACATGAATTGGCGCTGAGGAAGCATGCAATTGTGAGCAGCAATACACATAGCTTCTCCATCGTGAATTTAGAATTAATGTATACAGTTTCGTAGGTACAGAACAGTTGATTGTATGTAGACCTTTTAATTGTTTTTGAACGAGATTTTACTCCTTTTATAGTTGTATTTTTAATCTGTCGTACTAAATTATAATTAATTATAGTAATTATTATATTGAATAACAGTTTGTTGCGTGTGTAATAATATTCATTTTCTTAATTTAGCGTGGATTAAGGATTTGATTTGCACACATAATCTTTCCTTTAATAAGTAATTAACTTAAAATGGTAGCTAGGATGGCGCATGGAAACAAAATATTTTAAAAGTCACAATTTCGTAATTAACTAAAGTTGTGAACAATCAATTCAATAGAAAATATTTAAACCTCTCGTTTGATCTTAATTAAAATTTTAATTTATATCATGGCTAAAATTAAATACATTGCGTTCTTGTAATTTAGATTTTGAAGATAAATTCTTCTTTGAAGTAAATTTTTTTTTTTTTTTCACTTATAAGCAATAGAGTTTTAGAAATATGTGATTTGGATAAATTGTGCTTGTAAGTAATAACAGAGTAATTAAATTATTATTTTTTTAATTCGATTACATTTTTTTTTTCAAAAAAATAATTTTTTCCATATTTTCATATATTTTTAATTATTTTAACAATTTGAATTATTGTTACAACAAAATGATTTCTCGATTCATTTCATTCGTCGAACCTTTTCATATATTTTGGTTATATGATATAATTTATTGACAATAAGTAAATTTTTATTAATTTTTTTTTTAAAATATTGTTCAAAATATCTGAAATATAAAAATTTACTTATTAGTAACCAACTTATAAGTCCACACTGAGAATTTTTATAGAAAATTGATGGCGGAAGTGATATTTTTTCACTGAATAATCATAAATGTATAAAGTACAAGGCCCCATCACCGGTAAACATATAAAGGAATTAAGCAATATTGGTTGTGACTTGTGAAAGGCACACAAAGAAAAGCTAGATGTGAGTAAATCCGATGATCATTGACTTGGATTTCTTGATTTCTTATTTTGTAAAGCAATTTCATGATTTTAATCCTTTGAATTGTATTTAAAAAAAAAGAATCTACTTTTTAATCATCTTGAACTTAAACATGTCACACCTACTAAGCATTTTGTTGCTAATGGTCGTAATATATCTCTTTTTCTACTTTCTTAAAATAAAAATTCTATAAATTGTTGTGATATATAGTTTAATTAATATGCTCAAAATTACAAATGGCTATCAGATCTACTAATAATTAGAGCACCAATCACTCAAATTTCAAGATAAATTAATCTAAATATGAATCTGAATCCTACAATGATATACATGTATCATTTTTAAATTCAATTCTCACTGAATTTTTAATATTTTATGTCAAGATGGGAAATTTTTATTGAAATGCTTTTTCCATCTAAGTGTTATAAAAGATTATGACAATCTTCTTTGATAAATAAATTTTAAAGCATTTAGTGAAATAGAGAAGTATAGAAATGATCTCCTACCCATGGTGGGTAAGAAAAAACATACCCATCGCTGACGTGACAACGTCGAGCTATAATTTTTGACAATTCATTATTGAATTGTCAAATTTTGTAGGCCCACATAAGTGGTTGGCAAAATAACTCATATCTAATGTGAGTAGCTATAATTTTTGACAATTCAATATTGAATTATCAAATTTTGTAGGCCCACATAAGTGATTGGCAAAATAACTCATATCTAATGTGAGTAATATAACTCATGTCTATCATATGTGGGAACATTGGCTGAACTAGGGTGGGGCATGTATTTTGATTTTTTTTTTAATAAAGAGGGTTTTATTTTTTCTTTACTCAATTTATTTTCTTTTTAAGATGTTTGCTTCATAGTGTTTACTTTCTCTTTTAGGTCACAAATGTGTAATATGTCTTCAATAAACGAAGCGTATATCATTTTAATATCTTGGATTATTAGTTCATCCATCATTTAATTTTCATTTTTCATTTTCCTTTCGTTTGTTAAGAAAAATCTAGTGATCAATTTCTATTTTTAACGAATCAAATGAAATGGTTTTATATGTCAATCTTTTCGACTCTCTCTTACAGAATCAATGTCGAAAAGATTGAAAAAGAAAAATCAATCATTCACAATCACTCATAAAAAATTCCTCGAAAAGTTAAGAGTTAGAATTTTTTTTAACAACTCCTCTGATATTTAAGAAATTGTCTATGCGATATATATAGTGCCTTGAATTTAAAGATTATATGTGGAGAAATGGTATCATAATGAGAGTTTTTTCATTTAATTATCTCTTTATTATTAATTTTCTCAAGGCGGAATGTGTTGTTGGTACTAGTCATGGCAATGGGCTCGGCTCGGCTTGGCCCTTTAACCCACGAGCTCACGAGTCGAGTCGGCTCGTGGCTCGTTTGCTCGTGGATGACCTTGGCTCGGCCCACGAGCTCACGAGTCGAGCCGGCTCGTGGCTCGTTTGCTCGTGGATGACCTTGGCTCGGCCCACGAGCTCGTCAGCTCATGAGTCGAACCGCGAGCTTTTTGATTTTTGATTTTTATACTTTTTAAAATTTTTCTTTAATTTCTCACGAGCCGCTCGCGAGCTCGACGAGCCGAGCCTTGCTTTTTTGAAGAGCCCGAGCCGCTCGTGGCTCGTTTTTTCACAAACCGACAACGAGTCGCTCAACTCGATTGACACCACTAGTTGGTATTGAATCATCTCATTTCAAAGTTGAAATTATTAGATTTTACACTTATTTATTTAAATTATATTTTCAACAAACTTCTTCAAGTTCAAGTCTAATTTAATTTTCGTCATGATTTCACTCATACATAATTTTTATTATGGATGGCATCAAAATTTGATCTCAAAATCTTTATTTGTTTTAATATTATATTGAACGATCTCATCTAAATACTATTATATGTTTAACAATAGTTATTTTAGTAAATGAATTAAGAAATTTTAATGGTACAATATATAAATTAAATGACTCAATCATGTCAACATAGAGTCCAAACACTCGACACAATAATTATGAACTTTTAGTGAATATTAAGCCTGATTTTCATATTATTATTATTTTATTTTATTTTTGCTAATTTGATTGCTCCCCTAATTCATATTGTATGTGTCCGCCACTGGATAAGAGATCATTTTTGTAGAAAAGTAATTATAAAGATATTTATAGACTAATTGAATTATTAATTACAAATATAATTATTGGAAATTTGCAAAGTGTTAAATCTTACTTCAAGATTTACTAGATCATATCAATATGGAACATGAAAGAAGTCCTTGATCCTTATCCATTGAAGCACAAAATGTACCCTAACCTTTCGTATTGTCAAGCATACCTACGTATATATTAATTACCTCCCAACTTAGTCGGTGAAATTAAGGAACCAAAAGTTGTGCATGGTAGGTCCATGTTGTCGAAACACACATGTTTTTCACATGATTGTCATTTTCGAAAGATAGTCAAAGCCCGCATCCGTGTATGGAATTGGTCATCCGGGCAGTTTATGTTGCATGGACACCAGAATCCAGAACAGCCATGTCCCACAGCGGAAGAATGAATAATGTGCTGGTGAATTGTGTAAACCCCGCGTTGACTCGGATATATCCACTCTGGATAATTAATGAGACCTTTTCAAACATGAATTAAGTTCTTTTGCCAGAAAATATTTGTCAATTGCCACCTTGATTGACATACTCTTGTGGGATCCATGTGGATAAAAAATTTCAAAAAAATGCCTCCCCATATTGTGAGTGTGTGTTTGTTCTTCAAACTTAGGCTAGTCACAGAGATCCTACGGCTGCGATACAATGTGTAACGACCTAAATGTTGGAATTTGAAATTAGTTAAAAAACAATAGCATTTTTTTTTTAATTTAAAAAAATTTAGGTTAAATTAAAATTTTCTAAATTTTCTTTTAACTTTGTAGTTATCCTTGCGTTCTGAACTATTACAAGTTCTAAAATTTATTGGAAACAAATGATTTACGATAGAAAACTTTGATTTGTTAAATAACGAAACTAAAATGAAGGGTTAAAATGAATGTTAGCGTGCATTAACTTAGTTAAATTCAGCAACGCGTTACCCATCGATCAAGCTTAGTTGGACCATTTACTGGATTCATAATGAAATTTTTACACTATTTTCTAAACTCATTCAAGTAAAATTTCAGAATTTTCTAAAATCATTTAGGCACTCCAATAGACACTCAAACATGTGGAAAAAAACTATTCTCGAGTACACTAAATAGAGCACACGGAAAATGGCATAACTTATCCTACCGACCTTCAATTGACTTGATTCCAAAGCCATCCGGCAGAGGACTTAGAGGGCTTTCAAACCTAGTTTTGTCAAAAAATTCAAAGAATTCTATCCGGAATGACGCGACAAAGTTTAAACAGTAAATTGAAAATTTTTGTTTACAAGTCTAACGTATAATACTAAATTCTTTAGCAACTTTAATTATATGCATACTTAAATAAATAAAAAAATTAAACGTTCATATTAAGATAAAGAATTAGGAAATCTTAAAGAAAAATAAAATAACATATTTTAGAAATTAAACGTAAGTTACATAACTAGTAAGAACCATAAACTCTTCTAGTGTGACTAATTATACAAATGAAGCACCTTTCTCCCTTCGAATCCTCCGCAATTCACGTAAATCCCACTTCCTCAACCATCTTTTAATCTGAAAAATTTGTTAACATAGAAGGTGTGAGCTTTAAGCTCAATAGAACTAATATCACACGATGCACCATTTTGGTCATAAACAGGGGCGGAGAGAGCCCACCCTTGTCCAAGCCAGATTCTATTTAAAAAAAATTGATTATAACCCATTTTTTTCACTGTCCAACCCAGTAGTCCCTCATACCGTTGAATCCTGGCTCCGCCACTGGTCATAAACATATATATATACAAAGTCATGGGAAAGAATTTTAAAAGTCCACGTAGATGAATACCAACAAATTCATGATTCCAAAGAATCCCTTGGAGTCGTAGAAACCGATTATGGCCATACATAAACTTCTTTGGTCATAGTTTTGAAAATTCTAACACACATCACAAGCATACATATATATAAATAATGAACAAAAACAGAAAATACTTAGCACCACCTACCTTAATTTTCTTGAAATATAAATGAACAAAATGTGTAAAAGCCTTTCTCCTTCACACCGTTGCTATTCATTTAAACTCAACTTAACATAAAAGATATTTTTGAGAGAAAATAAAAGCACATTCGGATTTGAGGAGAGATGTAGTGAACAAATAATTTTTCTCTTTTTGTAACTTCCCTTTTTATTGAAAAATTAAATGGGAGAGCTATATTATCATTAACCTAGTTAAATTGAGTCTTTAATTAAGAATTTAAAAAATTTTAAGCCCATAAAAAATATTTCTAATAAAAGTTTTATAAAACATTTACACAACGAAAAATATAGAAAAATGAACTATTCATGCAAAATAAGGAGTTTTTAACTCAAAATACTTTTATAAAAATATTTGCATGGTGATTCGAACATGGGTTACCTATGTAAAATACCATGCAGATGACAATTGTCAAAACATGATTATTTATTAAATTTTGTAATCAAATTTACTTAAACTTAATGTCTCAATCTTTTTTTAAAATAACTTATGATTTGAACTTTCATAACCCTGAATGGCGAGAGCCTTTCTTAAATGGGCTACATCAACCAATTTAAAAGTATAAATTTCAAGACCTTACACAATGACTTGTATATATCAACTCTGCTACATGAACATGGCTATAATTTTTTTACAAGAGGGACACGTCAGTTAACCATGTGCGAGCAGCATTAGTGGATATATATTGCATCTGAATGGAAATGAAAACGAAATCAAAGAATGGAATGCGATGCGACGCGACACAATGCTACGAGTAAAAATGTTATTTTAGAAAAGGGTAATGATATTCACACTATAATTTTTATTTTCTGCACTACATTTTGATATAAATCATTATCAAGAACGAGATGTACTAATTAATGGAATGTTTAAAATAAAAATTCAACAAAAAAATAAGTTAAAAGAAATAATTATCAGAATGATAAAAGATAGAAGAATTTAGCATCAATTAGAATATAGTGTATCAAATAAAAATTGTGCAGGCGGCAATATAACCACCCTTTAGAAAAATATAGTGTGACATGAAATTCTATGCAATGGGTATATATTGACATATTGGAATTTGTAAAATGAACCTACCTACAAGTGAAGATTAATCAAGTCTGACCTCTTTCGTTGTTGGATTTAATCCAATTTCTATTTTTTTTTTCTTTTTTTATATAAAAGAGTCTTAGCCATGGTTGCCTTTAAGATGTTATGAGTATTGCCTCACATATTCAATTTGTTTCTTTCGCTTACCACCTCATAAGTCGAGACATCACATTTTGAATGGCTCAAAGTTCGAGGCGTCATAATTTAAATTAATGATCTTATCGCATGCATGCATAGAATCGTCCTACTAATTTTTTTTTCCATAAATTAGGGATATTTTCCACCCATTTCCCTACATTTTCCCTCCTAGTTTACTTACCATGCTAGGAGTGATGAATGTTGGACCTAACTGTAAGGCCTTGTTTGGCCCGACACAGCACGACATGACCATGTCGGTTCTCTCCTTTTATTGGTCAGGCATCGCTGCCAAAAAAGTTGGATATCTGCAAAGGTTCCATGGCATTGGTTGACCAGCTTAGCATTTCTAAACATCAAAACATTGCCTATTTCATTGTTCATTGTTGTGTCAATTCATTTTTGGTAACTGATCACTTTCAGCAAAATATTTAAATTTAATTTGTCCCATTGAGATTATTGAAATTCAATTTACATTTTTTAATATCTGTTAGTCCCTTTTATAAAATTTAAAATTACAATCCTATGTGAATGTTAAAAATGATAAAATTGATAGTGACGAGACTTCAACTCTTTCGTAGCTTAGCCTATACTATCTTCGTCTAATAAATGTTAAAAGAAAAATAAATTTATTTATAATAATTATCAACAGCAAACTTTATTGGACAAATGTATTTACTATATAGTACTGGTATTGTAAATAACATGTAGCAATGAAGTTACCCTTTTTGCTTAAAAAATATTTTTATCTAAAATATAACTCAGGAAGTAACAAAAATCAGTAACTCTTTAGTACAACAAACACACCAGGAAGAGTTGAGAATTCTGAAAATTATTTATTTCTTTATTTACTATTTCGGGCTGAATACATAAAAACTACTTTATTAATGAAATCTATTACAAGGTGGGTTATTATTCGTACTACAAAAGTGAAATAAAAAGCATAGACGATACCTAAAAACAGATCATAATCAAAATCCTCTAATTTCATAAAGGTTCGAAAATGAGAGGCAGTCCTCGAGCAGGCCTAAGCGAGAGCAAGACGGAGGGAGAATGACAATAAACCTGGGATATAGAGAATGAAAACCTAGTGAGTATTAAGGTTAACAAAATCTTATATTCCATGGTGGCTAAATTCCTAGCCACACACATTCTTCCTCCAAACCCAAATGGCAAAAACCCCATTTTGTGTTTGCATCCTCCATATAAGGGATCATCCTTGAACCTTTCTGGTCTGAATTCATTAACGTTTTCACCCCATAAATCTTGGTCGTGATGCATGGATACAACGTCGATCCACATGTTTGTGCCGTTTGGGATTATAAAATTATTGTCCACTTTAATGTCTTGTCTTGCTTGCCTTTGAACATTTGGTGCCGGTGGATAGAGTCTTAGTACTTCACTCATAACCCATCCCATCTGCATATTACAAAGACAAATTGATTTTGAGAATTGTTACGAAGAAAACATAATATTTTGGATTCTTAGAAGAATTACGAATGATAAAGAACAACTCACATGAAGGTTTTTACGGGTACATGATATATAAAAAGAAACCGAAACATTATCGTATTCGATGATGACAGTTGGTCTAGATTCAAAGGTATTGATGAAATCCAATTTGGAAATAAGGTAAAAATCAAACATTAGAACGGTTTAGGGCATGTTTGAGCCGGATTAAAATTTGATTTTAATCTAAGTTAAAGTCAAATAGTTAATATTAGTCACATCTTTTATGAGTTCCACATATTTTCAACCACACATTTCAAAAACTTTTATCACAATCCAATTAAAATCTAATTTTAATCTGCACCAAACACCCTCTTAATATATAACCACCATCTACCTATGCATTCCATGGTCGGAGCTGATGCTATGTATGCACGAATTAATTGATTCATTCATAATATTATGTATGACTTTTCATTTGTACCAATTTGGTAGGAGAAATTAAGGATCCAAAGCACAGGTTTTTCATGACATGATGGCCGGTGTCAATTTTCAGCAGACAGTCAAAGCGCCGACCACATAGGGTGGTGCCATTTGTCATCCGGGCAGTGAAGCCACCCATATCCGGAAGTTTTTGTGTGGTGAACCGTGAGTTGTCTACTGTGTTATGTTATATGTGTATTGAAAATTAAAGTTAATAAATGTAGTGAATTTTATAAAATCCATGGTTAAAAATTGAAGTTTGATATGTTAAATAGTCATAAAACTTTTTAGCAATTTTTTTATCACAAGCACATAGTAATTTATTAACATGCATGATATAATGAGATAATCGAAATCAAATTACCTTCTTCAATCCCGCAACCTTTGTGCCATCAATCTCTCCATCTCCAATCACTTCTTTAATCTCCTCTCTAAGCTGATTTTGCCATTCGGGATTCATAGCCAATGAGAGCAATGTCCAAGTCAGTGCCAATGCAGTAGTCTCATGCCCCCCAAAGAAAAATGTTTTGCACTCATCAACAAGTTCCCGTGTCGTCAACGTCGACCCAGGGCGGCCCACCACGTCGCTCTTGCCCAGCAACATGCCGAGCAGGTCGTTTTGATGTTGCCCTTGGTTCAACTTGAGTCGATCGGTGATTATTGATGCGAGGAGGACATCAATCTCGTCTCCAAGATTCTTTGCTTTTAGGGTTTGTTTAGGGTTCATGAACTTGCTAAGGGGCACCCCCTCATAATTGTTGGATTTGAAAAGAATGATTTGCAATTCTCTTAATTTTTCACACACTTTTTGTCCATTTTCATAGCTTATTCCGAAACCTGTTTTTGCTATGATTTCTCCGGCGGTCTGTATGATTTCTTTCTCGAAATCAATTTCTGGCTTGCCGGAGTCAATGAGAGCACTCCACCGGTCTAACATATTTGTTGCCGATTCAACCATTAAACCAGCCATAGCCTGTCAACCAAGTTTTTAAAAGAACATATACAATTAGTTAGTGAGGCCGTTCTTTCAAGTGCACTTACCATGACTCAACCACTGTTGTTCACTATCACACATATTTAATTGGATTCATAACTTTTATAAACTTTTGAACCATACATTTGATTAACTAGTATCAAAATTTATTAAAAATTTGATTTTTAATTGAATCAAACACGGGATTAATAGATTAACTTACGCTCTATTTAACTATTTAAACTTGTAGATCATGGATGGTTTAACCTTTATCGATTATGATAATTCCATAATGCTTAAATGGTGGTCTTAAAGAAACTAAAAATATTAGTGGAATGACAATGGCCGTAGTCCAATAGAAACA
>CADEPD010025680.1:0-10115 GCA_902829195.1 Fraxinus dipetala | reverse complement strand
GCGTCTTCCCTCATTGAGAATGACATAAAAAACAGTCACTGTACGAGCATCAGTGGATCAAAGGCCAAATGAAGGAAGAAGAGCCTTTCTAAAATTGTTGCTTGGAAATGCTGGACTTGCCACACCTGCATTAATAGGAAATGGAAAAGCCTTTGCTGATGAGCAAGGTGTTTCTAACTCAAGGATGTCTTATTCGAGATTTTTAGAGTATCTGGATAAGGATAGGGTGACAAAAGTAGACTTGTTTGAAAATGGAACCATAGCGATTGTTGAGGCTATCTCTCCAGTGTTGGGTAACCGAGTGCAGAGAGTTCGTGTTCAACTCCCAGGAATCAGCCAGGAGCTCCTTCAGAAGTTCAGAGAAAAGAATATTGACTTTGCCGCCCACAAAGCTCAAGAGGACTCTGGTTCTCTTTATTCAACTTGATTGGGAATTGACCTTCCCTCTTATCTTGATTGGGGGTCTTTTCCTTCTCTCAAGACGGTCCTCTGGAGGAATGGGTGGCCCTGGTGGACGAGGTTTTCCACTTGCCTTCGGTTAATCAAAGGCTAAGTTCCAAATGGAACCAAACACTGGTGTTACATTTGACGATGTTGCTGGAGTGGATGAAGCAAAGCAAGATTTTATGGAGGTTGTCGAGTTCCTGAAGAAACCTTCAGAGGTTTACTGCTCTGGGTGCCTGTATCCCTAAGGGAGTTCTTCTTGTTGGTCCTCCAGGTACTGGAAAGACGCTACTAGCCAAGGCAATTGCTTGTGAAGCAGGTGTTCCATTTTTTTCAATTTCAGGTTCAGAGTTTGTTGAGATGTTTGTTGGTGTTGGTGCCTCACTGGTACGTGATCTTTTCAGGAAGGCCAAGGAGAATGCTCCCTTATTGTATTTGTCGATGAAATTGATGCTGTTGGGCGACAAAGAGGAACGGGAATTGGTGGTGGAAACGATGACAGGGAACACCCTCAAACAGCTTTTGACAGAAATGGATGGTTTTGAGGGTAACACTGGTATTATTGTAATTGCAGCAACTAACCGTGCAGATATTCTTGACTCTGCATTATTGAGACCAAGAAGGTTTGATAGACAGGTAAAGATGCATACTATGTCTGTCTCTAATTTTAATGTTCATATATACTCAAGGCACTTTTGAATATTTCTACAGGTAATGGTTGATGTCCCAGATATTCGTGGAAGAACAGTGATTTTAAAGGTTCTTGCTGGCAATAAAAAGTTTGATTCAGATGTATCTCTTGAAGTGATAGCCATGAGAACACCTGGTTTTAGTGGAGCGGATCTTGCTAATCTCTTAAATGACGCTGCCATTCTGGCATGTCGACGTGGAAAGACAGCAATCTCATCTAAAGAAATTGAAGATTCAATTGATAGGATAGTAGCTGGAATGGAAGGGACAGTTATGACAGATGGCAAAAGCAAAAGTCTAGTGGCATACCACGAAGTAGGCCATGCCATCTGTGGGTAAGTGCATAACTATACTATAGTTAATTTCTAGATTTTCTTATCCATTAGCAATTTTTTGTACAATACTTGATCATCTTGCTATCCAAATATCAAAGTTAAATCTTCAAATCTATCTTATGCTGTAGTTTTTGTCTTCTATTCTCGGTGACTGTAAACTAAATTTTCCGGGAATCCTACAATCACAAACCTGCCCACCCCCTAGGCTCCTTATGTTGCAGTTACTGCAACTTTGTCTCTCACAAATAGCAAACATCTTATGATTATTATTGGACCAAAGCTACATGCATTTCAGCAAAAGCCTAAGAGTTAGCTGAGCTGAGTACTTGAAGATTTTGAAATGATTACTGACTGATCTCAAAACAAACTTTTCCTGTCTTGGGTAAACACAGGCTTGGCTTAATGCATGTGCAGTTTAGTATCTGGAATTTAAGCACGTAATACTTCTCCCGTTAAGTTAGAAGTATAAATGAGAAAAAAAGTTAAACATGCTTCACTTGGGAATGCATGCGATTGCTCTTGAAATATGACCATTTATCAGTTTTGCTTCCTTTATCTACAACAAGAAGCTAAGCCTTCATCCAAATAAATTTTGGATCAGCCATAGGAATCCTTATTGGCATTCCGGATGCTTTTACTATATCTACTGAGAGATCTAAAGTAATTAGATCATTAGCAACTACTTTGGGCCAAGTTAATTTTAATCTACCCCTCTCTCTCTCCTGATTTAAGTTTGCGTAAAATATGGTCCAAGCACCTATGTCTTCCTCATTTTATCCTCAATCGATATGGGTAGAGATGTTCCTAAGATGAGTATAGCAGAAATGAGAATGCTAAGATGGATGTGGGCTTATACTAAGATGGATAAGATAAGAAATGAATTCCTCCTTGTGTTGCCATGCAGAACGCTAACTCCAGGGCATGATCCTGTTCAAAAAGTCACTTTGGTGCCACGTGGTCAAGCACGTGGGTTAACCTGGTTCATTCCTTCAGATGACCCAACTTTGATATCTAAGCCGCAACTTTTTGCAAGAATTGTTGGTGGGCTAGGTGGAAGAGCTGCTGAGGAAATCACATTTGGTGAGCCTGGAGTGACCACAGGGCCAGGCCGGCCAGCTGATGATTTGCAACAGATTACGGGTTTGGCCAAGCAAGTAAACATTCTTTTTTTCTACTCCTCGTGGTCTAGGATTCTGGGATTCATCCTTAAAAGAGAATCTAATAGTTTAACAGTAGCATGGCAAACTGCACTCTAGACTTCAGAACTCTTCGAATGCAGTCTCCTTCCTTGCAGGATTAATGATATATTTTTTATTTCTCTCTAATTAATATTACTTGGTCATTTTATTGAAATGCTGTGTTTCCTTCGTAGATGGTTGTCACTTTCGGCATGTCAGAGTTAGGCCCGTGGTCACTCTTGGACTCGTCAGCTCAAACTGATGTCATCATGAGAATGATGGCAAGGAATTCGATGTCAGAGAAACTCGCTGAAGACATTGATGACGCCGTTAAGAGGATTTCAGATAGTGCATATGAGATTGCTTTGAGCCACATCCGGAACAACCGTGAAGCAATGGATAAGATAGTGGAAGTCCTTCTCGAGAAGGAGACAATGAGTGGAGATGAATTCCGAGCAATTCTTTTCGAGTTTGTCGAGATTCCTACCGAAAATCACGTTATTCCTACACCTTCTCCTGTAACTGTATAATAGCCTGAATGTATACTGAGACCCCAGAGCAAAATAAAATTACAGTCCTAATTTATCTGATGTACTGTAATTTGATGTCAAAAGTCAGATTTATAGCCATTGTATTTCATGTGAAGATTAGTGGAATCAATGAAGTGTCTTTATTAAATCACCAGTGTCTTTGTTAAACGAATCACCAGGCTTTATTTCAGTCTTTTCTGATGAATTGTGTTGAAAATGACTTGGCAAGCAGGGTTATACACTGGTGCATTTTCGTAGGATCATTAGAGCTTACATATACAGGGTTATATATATGTGGTACTTTCTAATATATATCGCCCCTATATGAAAATTGTTATTAAAAAATAAATATGTTCAGCACATTAAAGAGAGTATTGAAAATGAAGGACAAAAATGATTTATTTATATTATGGATGATCTATCGGAGAACCTTTTTATCGTCGTTAAAGTCGAGAGATGTCTCTAAAGCTTCTATGGTCTGGGCTCAGTAACTATCAGTTCTTTCGCATGTCAAACTAATTAATTTAAATCAATTAATGTTCCACTTCTCTAACTGCTAAGTTTTTAGATGGGATGATTAAACATAAGAATAGTCGGGGCAATTATAAAAGAGTCATATATGTATAACTTGATTATTATATATTGTGTGATTTGAATAACATGTAAAAGACCTGAATGGTCTCTTACACCGTGTCGAATAACATCCCCAAACTTTAAATCTGGGACTTCTTTAGTCACTCAAGTCATGAACTTTGATAGTACAAAAAAAATTGTCCAAACTTGCTACAGACGACATATGTGAATAGTGAAAAAATGATGTGGCATCCCATCTGATGTTATTTTGACACCTAATATGTCAACATGGAATAAATAGTAACATTTTTCTAAGGAGAATATGCTTTTGTTGCATTTGAAACTTGCAAGCACTTTAGAAGAACGGTATGATTTTCTCCTTGTTGGCTTATTAGGTGTCAAATGTCAAGATGGGATGTCACATCATCAATCCAGTCCACGTTGTATGTCCGTTAGGCATTAGTAATTTTGGACAATATTCTTTTTTGGTAGTTAAGGGACTAATGAATGCTGATTTGAAGTTCGGAGATATTTTTACAGTACACTATATATAAAGTCAGATACCATTCACAATTAAGGTATTTTACCCCTCAAATAGATAATAAGGGAGACCAAGTAATATCAAGAATCTAAAAGGCCAGCCTTGCATGACTTGACTTAATTGATAATTTGCCATAATAAAACCATTAAATTCAATAATCTATACAGGCGGCCTTTCAAGTATGAAAGATTCCAATCAGTTTGAATATGTAACTCATGATCTTTTGTTGTTACTTTCCAACATCTTTCGTGTCAACATAAAAGGATTCTGAAATTACTATTTTAAGTTGGACAGAACAGCAATATTTGACCTTCTTTTTTTTTTTTTCCAAAAAGAAAACCCGTAAATTTTCAACTCCACGAGGTTGCTAACCAGAGATGGATGAAATCTGCATGTGCTGCTAAGAAGAGATTTGGTTTCAAATCCCTCGAGCACGATGAATACACCATGCAATTGTCCTCACATGATTGTCAATGAGCATGCTCTGACGCAATTATCCTCTTAACTACTATCAAAGGTACAGATATTAAACATTATAGAAACAATGGCCTATTCCATTTTGTCTCTCTTTCTCTCTTCCCTTTTCGCTCTCTGCTACGCCCAACTCAAAATAACAAATCCTCCAAAATTGCCAAGCCCTATATTCTACCTTAACTCTACTCTGCAATCGATAACATGGCTTAATGAATACCTTAATGTGATATATCGAGGCAGTGATGGATCGAAAACAAGAACAGTACTCCTAAGGCAAATGAGTGAAAAAAGTCTGGCAGTTATGGGCGGATTCTACTGCATTGATACTTGTACCTATTACTTGTTCTCAGTTGTTGTTGCTGGTGAAAATGATCTCAGTGTAGTTTGGTCGGCAAATAGAGGCCATCCAGTGCCGCAGAACGCGATACTGCAGCTTACAAGAGAAGAAGGTTTGGTTCTGCTAAATTCTGACGGCCTCAAAATATGGTCTACTGACGCTTCATCTGTGGCTGGTATTAATATTTCAAGTTCAGGAAATTTAATTCTCTTCAACGATGAAGGACTCCCCGTTTGGCAATCTTTTGATCATCCAACCGATACACTTCTTGTTGGTCAGAAACTGAAAGAGGGTCAAAGATTAACTGTAAGTTCTTCTCAATCCAACTGGTCTCAGGGTCAATATTATGCTACTATAACATTGGCGTTAGGTTTTGCTGCATATACTGAAGTGGATCAAGGACCTCCGCTGATGTATTACCAGTTATTGCCAACTCAAAACATGGGAAGTGCCGATGAATTGCTTTTTGCAGAGTTCAGCCAAGTAGGACTCCTTGTGAAATTGGGAACAAGAGCTCAATGGAATTATGGTGAATATAATGTCATCCCTTCATCTGATGGAGTAATTGTGTTTCTAAAACTCGATAGCAAAGGGGGTTTAAAGATATACCAACATGATATCGATAGGGGATTAGTCGAGCTTCTTGACATGGTTGGAGAAGATCTCGGAGAATGTCAATATCCTCGAAGTTGTGGAGAATATGGCGTATGCCGAGAAGGTCAATGTAGTTGTCCGATTAGCCTCGACAAAATTCAGTATTTCAGATCAGTTCAATCTCAGTTACCAAGTCTAGGTTGTTCGAGAATATCTCCATTATCCTGTCAACAATCCTTGGATCAGCATCAACTAGTTGAAATCGAAAATGTTACTCTCTTCATTGTGATTGATTTGGGAGCTGCATTTGCAAATATCAAGGATATGGACCAATGCAAACAGGCCTGTCTGCAGAATTGCTCGTGTGTTGCTGCCTTTTTCGGTTATCAAAACATTACGGATGATGGTTATTGTTTTTTGCCAGTCAAGATGCTATCCATCAGAGAATCGACATTTCCTCGTACTGATTTCTCATACCGAACATATATTAAGGTACAGATTCTTCATGACATACCGGAACTAGCACCACAATCTCCACCATCTGTAAAAAAACCAAACTTCACAGCAATAATAGCTGGTTCAGCTGCTGGTGCATTTGTCATTTTATGCATTATGATTCTCACCTTGTCAATGATTCGAAGAAGAAATTATATTGATCATGATGAGGAATGCATAGGACAAATTCCAGGGTTGCCAGTGAGGTTCTCGTATGAAGAACTAAGATTCGCAACCGAGGACTTCAAGGAGAAGATTGGAGGCAGGGGATCTGGAACTGTGTTCAAGGGAAGGCTAGGAGATGGTACTGATATTGCAGTGAAGCGATTAAATAAACCAAGCCACGGAACGAAGGAGTTCTTAGCTGAAGTTCAATCGATTGGAAGCATCCACCATTTTAATCCGGTGAAATTGATTGGATTTTGTGCTGAAAAACATTGCAGACTTCTGGTTTATGAATTCTTGAAGAATGGATCATTAGATAATTGGATTTTCTACACAGCCAAGAGATCATCGTCACATCAGCTAAACTGGCAAACCCGGAAAAAAATTGTGCTTGATATAGTGAAAGGATTAGCTTATTTACATGAAGAATGCCATCAGAAAATCGTTCATCTCGATATAAAGCCACATAACATCCTCTTGGATGAAAATTTCAACGCCAAGGTCTCTGATTTCGGGTTATGCAAACTTATGGAACGAGATGAAAGCCAAATCAAAACAACAATGAGAGGAACTCCTGGATATATTGCTCCAGAATGGGGACTTCTAAGGATCACAATCAAAGTCGACGTTTACAGTTTTGGAATTGTTCTTCTTGAAATAGTTTGCGGAAGAAGAAATTTTGATGGAATGCGTTCAGAATCTAGTTCACATTTACTTAAACTTCTGCAAGAAAAAGCAACAGAGAACAAATTGCTCGACCTGATTGAAAATTATGACGACGAAATGATGTATCACAAGGAAGAAGTATTGAGGATGATCAAGATCGCGGCCTGGTGTTTGCAGGACGATCACACGAGAAGGCCTACGATGTCGATTGTAACGAAAGTTTTAGAAGGTGTATTGGAAGTTGAAGAACAGAATATCAGTTACTATTTCAGTCATGCATTATCACATCCAGTATCAGTTCCTCCTGCTATGGTTTCTGAGCCACCACAGGCTTCTGTTCTTTCTAATCCTAGATGAAATGGTGATTTGAATGTAAGACGTAAATGGCTCGTTTGACAAGGTGAACTATATGCAATATTTGATTATTTTTACCTAAATTAAAAATATACAAAAATTAAAAAGATTTTTTTTTTTTTTCAAGAAATCTGTACATGGAAGGAGGAAAATGAAAAAAATGTGATCTCACGTTTATTTACTTTGAATCTATTACATTGGAAGTTTGTCAGCATTTCTATTATCATGGTGTCTCTACACCGCGCTGCCGGAGGACCGCCGAGGACTCTGGCAAGTCCCCGAGATCACCATATAAAGACTCATCCTCTTCACCAATAGGCATGAAGACTTCCACATCCGAATGAGCCCATGAAGGCCCCACGAGGGTCAGGCAGTCCATTACAGGGAATCCTACATCGGCTAACCATCCAAGCTCTCCGGCAAGCTCAGCAAAACCATTATCGACTGGGTCCAAATCCAGTTGGTTTGCGAAGACGGCACATTCCTCTGGAGGGAATTTGGCTGGAAGTGAGGAGGTGGAGTCAGTGGAGGCAGCTGCGGAGAGGTGGTGGTGTTTGGTGGTGGCTAGGAGAGGGTGGTTATGTTCACAAAAGTAGGTGATTAGGAGCTTGGTGGGTTCAAGGCGGCTCCGCTCTACTTGTTTTCTAGCTGGGCACCCTTTTGAGCTGCTACACCTATAATATCCCCTGCAATGCATTAAATTACTTAGAAACAACTAGAAAATACCAAGAAAATGAAAACTCAGTGACAACAAGAAAGTAACATAGAAAGCTATTCTATTCAAATTCTTATTGGGAGACAATTTTTAAAGAAGTTTATGTTTCTGAATAACATATTTTCCCATGGACTTTGTCCACAGAACCAGGCCGTGCCCATCGCCCACCCTCTTTATCAATGGCATCTCATCCGTCAACCCAGCTTTGCTTTCTGGATAAGCCAAGATCGTCTCCTTAACATCATCAATGCCTCCCCCTCTCCATATATGCATCCTCCCAAAATCTTGAGAAACATGGACCACCCTCACTATCAACTATATATGTCGAGCCCTTGTTAGGCCGTATATATTATGCAACTACAAGGCCAATTCGCCAACTTTCCAAAGGCATTGAAACCATATTCGATCTTGCCCTCACGGATTTGTCTATAGAGTGTGATCACTTAAATATAAAATTTCTAGATTGCTCAATGCATACAATCATATTGTCTCTACTATTAGTACCCGTGAGAAATCAATGTCTTTTGCTGAGGTACATGAAAAGCTTCTCAATTTTGAAGCTCATCTTCAACAAGACCACTATGCGAGCGGGCTGATCATTTTGCCCACAAATCCGAACCAAACAAATCAAATTTTCACTCAACCTAGTCGATCTACCTTCATGCCGAACAGCCCTATAAGACCACTATTTAGCGCACGCACCACGACTATTGCCACCTTTGCATAGAGCCGACTCAACTTCACCCATAGCATGCCTATTCACAGACATACCAGTGTTACACCCTCTCATTATCTTGTCAATCGTTGACCTCTAATTCTACCACACGCTCATTTTGCTACCCCATTGGACAATGCCTCGGTTAGCTGGCTTCTTGACTCCAAAGTATTCCACCATGTCACAATCGACCTCAACAATCTTTTGCTTCATTCCCCTACATGGACACAAATGATATTATGATTGGCAAAAGTTGTGACTTTCTCATCACCCATATCGTTTATACATCTCCACCTTCAAATCTTTATCTACGTTTTGTTCAACTAATCACTTGATGAATGAGAAATTGTGGTCCAAAGTTGGAGGAAAAATAGAATGTTTTGCACCTAAGACTATTGCTCGAGCAACTGCCCTGTGACGACTCTTTGCTTTTGGCGCTCAAGCGACGCACAAACAATAGGCGAGCGACAGCAAAGACGGCAACCCTTGGCAAAGGTTGCTAAATTTTTGGGCAAAGGTTGCTGAATTTTTGGGCAGGTCTCTTCACTCACAACCTCTTCTCTTTTATAAATAAGACCCTTTAAACATTCTTTAACCCATCCCAATCATATACAATCATAGTATAACATAAAAAATCATATTTCTTTAGCCGAAATTCTGCATAAAAATATGTTTTTCAATTCATTAGATAGGAGTACAAAAGCTATCTTTTTGGCTATTTATTCTTGTGTTTTGGAGTGTTACAAACACAAGAAGGTAGTCATTATATCTTGGAAGTTGATTGTCATCATTCGTAGGATTGTTGCGGGGCAAAATCGACTTAAGGACAAAGAGTTCAACTTGTCTCGACTTTGCATCAATTTCCTTACTGTTACTTTGTCCATTTTTGTTGGCGTTTTACCTTCCATTTCTTTTGTATTTATTTCTCAATTCCTTATCGTTACTCCGTCCAATTTTTGGTAAAGTTGATAAGCTCAATTTGTTAAATAAATCACTCAAATTCATTTTACAAACAAACAACAGCTTTATTCTTAGGAGATTTAGTGTTTTCACACAATTGTCGTCAAGTAAATTAGGAGATGAACAAACGAAATATAACAAAACGGTTGGCAAGCAAGTGAAGAGTGAATACAAAATTAAACTAATGGCAATCGAACCTTATTTAACCCAAAAAGGACAACGACGTCCTATTTGGCCATGATTAAAAAAGATAAACTTAGAATATGTTTATTAAAAAAGGTTAAACCCCAACCTTGAGGGTCTCCCACCGCCCCGCCCCTCCCCTCCCCTAGAGCATTGTGGAGGAGGT
>CADEPD010025679.1:0-17347 GCA_902829195.1 Fraxinus dipetala | reverse complement strand
TATAACTAAAAATATCCAAAACGACACATTTGTCGTTTTAGATTTTTTTTGTAAATTTTTAACTTATTTTTAAAAATGTGTTTTCAAAAATAGGAAAGAGAACTCGTTTTCACTATTTTGGAAAATCGAAAACAAAAAATAGCTTGAAAATAATAAAAAGAACATATAAGCTATTTGTACGTCTTCGTTGATAGATGGATGATATGGAATCTTTATAACGGTTGGATGTGAGATGTGAAAAATGACAAGAGATTAGGATGTGTGTAGCAAGATTGCCGGTCCCACCTCAATCCTCTCCAGTAAGGACCCAAACTCAAGAGCACGGGTCAAATAATAACTTGACCCATCCGTTACAAAATTGGCACCAAGTTTCAAAATTAGTGCCTCCCACGCAACGGTAATGAACAACTCATACCATGATTCCAAGATTAAGAAAACTCAAAACTAAATACAAGTTCCAAAACCCATTTCAAACTTTTCATTTCCTGCACTCGTATGCCATTGCCATTGATTCTGATAAACTGGGAGAACCTTTAGCTCCGTCTCATACACAGAATGCAAACAACACGTTCGATATTTGTCCTCAAAGAGACATTGCGAATTATAATCACTTGCTTTTTGAGTACTCTCGCAATGGTCTTAACCAAGAAGCATTAAATCTTTATGCAGGTATTCATGGCTCGGGTTTTTTAGTGGACGGGTCTAGCCTTTCCTGTATACTAAAAGTTTGCGCAAGCTTTTGTCATTGTGTTTTTGGAAAACAAGTGCATTGTCAATGTATTAAAAGTGGGTTTTTTGGAAATGTTAGCGTTGGCACGTCACTTGTTGATATGTATATTAAGAATGAGAATTTAAATGATGGGAAAAGAGTGTTTGATGAGATGGGAGAGAAGAATGTGGTCACTTGGACTTCATTACTTGCAGGTTATGCACAAAAGGGTGTTATCGATAAGGTGATAGAAGTTTTTAATGTTATGCAAGTGGAGGGTATCGAGCCGAATCCTTTTACTTTTGCGACAATTCTTGGAGCTTTGGCAGATAAGGGAGCCATAGAGGGGGGAGTTATAGTGCACACCATAGTTATTAAGAATGGTTATGAGCTGACTAGGTCTGTGGGAAACTCTTTGGTCAGTATGTATTCTAAGTGTGGGATGATTAGAGAGGCTAAAGGTGTGTTTGTCAGAATGGGGTGGAGGGATGTGGTTTCTTGGAATGGAATGATTGCAGGTCTTGTAATGAATGGGCTTGAGTTGGAAGCCCTTGATCTATTCTATAGCATGACGCTTGCCAATGTAAAGTTGACGCAGACAACTTTTGCTACGATTATTAAGTTATGTGCTAACCTTAAGGAAGTGAAGTTTGCCAGGCAGATCCATTGTCAAGTTGTTAAGAGCGGGTTTGGAAATTATGATAACATTCAAACAGCTCTACTGGTCTCCTTCATGAAAGGGGGTGAAACAGACGATGCATTTAAGTTGTTCTCCACCATGGGTGGAGCCCAGAATGTGGTAACGTGGACAGCAATCATTGGGGGATACTTACAGAATGGCAGACCAGAGCGGGCAGTAGATCTCTTTTATCAAATGAGGACAGAAGGCTTTAGATCAAATCATTTCACTTATTCAACAGTGCTCACAGTTCATCCCTTGATTTCATTGTTTCAAGTGCATGCGGAAATCATAAAAATCAATTATGAGAAATCAACTTCAGTAGGAACCGCGTTACTGGATGCTTATATTAAGATAGGAAAGACTAGTGAAGCTGCAAAAGTTTTTGAACAAATAGAAGAGAAGGATGTTGTTGCATGGTCTGCAATGTTAGCTGGATATGCCCAAGGAGGAGACCCTGAGATAGCTGTAAGAGTTTTCTGCCAATTGGCCAAGGAGGGTGTCAGGCCAAATGAGTATAGCTTCTCTAGTATAATCAATGCATGTGCTTCACCCACGGCAGCAACAGAGCAAGGGAAACAATTTCATGCAAGCTTAATCAAATCAGGATATAGTAATGCTGTAATTGTGAGCAGCTCTCTTGTGACCATGTATGCAAAAAGAGGGAATATAGAAAGTGCAAATGAAGTTTTTAAGAGGCAGAAGGAAAGGGACTTAATCTCGTGGAACTCGATGATATCAGGTTATGCACAACATGGTTCTGGGAAGAAGGCATTAAAGGTATTTGAGGAAATGCAAAAGCGAAACATGGATATGGATGAAATAACATTTATCGGTGTCATTTCTGCCTGTACTCATGCAGGACTTGTGAATGAAGGTCAAAGATATTTTGATATGATGGTAAAGGATCTTCACATTCCTCCTACAATGGAGGTCTATTCGTGCATGGTTGATCTGTATGGCCGTGCTGGAATGCTGGATAAAGCTATGACTCTAATTGAAGGGATGCCCTTCCTTGCAGGGGCCACTATTTGGCGTACTGTATTGTCAGCATGCCGAGTTCATCGAAACTTAGAGCTGGGGAAACTTGCAGCGGAAAAACTCATTTTGCTTCAACCACAGGATTCGGCTTCATATGTCTTGCTATCTAATTTATATGCGGTATGTGGAAAGTGGCAAGATAGGGCAAAGGTGAGAAAACTGATGGATGAGAAAAAAGTTAAAAAGGAAACAGGATATAGCTGGATTGAGATTAAGAACAAGACCTACTCTTTTGTGGCTGGCGATGCTTCGCATCCTTTATCAGATCGCATTTATATGAAGCTTGAAGAATTAAATACTCCATTGAGGGATGCAGGATATCGACCGGATACAAATTATGTACTTCATGATATTGAAGAAGAGCATAAAGAAGCCATCCTTTCTCAGCACAGTGAGAGGTTGGCTATTGCTTTCGGACTAATTTCTATATCTCCTGGTGTCCCAATTCAGGTCATGAAGAATCTTAGAGTTTGTGGTGATTGTCACACAGTGATTAAGCTTATATCAGAAATAGAAGGAAGAGAAATCATTGTCCGGGATTCAAATCGATTTCATCACTTTAGAGAAGGCTTGTGCTCCTGTGGGGACTACTGGTGACATTTGAATGAATTGCAAAACCCTGCCTCTTTCAGTGAGAGAAGAATTGATGGAAGGCGACACAGCATTTTTTTTCCAGATACTGCAACTAGCAGGAGAGATACGATCAAGAGGGATGGGGAGACGATTGACCACTTATTCCTTCATTGTGATGCTCATTTACTGTGGAACGATATTCTGACGTCGCAACACATGGATTGGGTGTTACCGAAACGTATGGAAGACGTGTTAAAGGCATGGAGGAGAAAGTTTCGAGATAAGGATAGCAAACTTGTATGGGACCTTATTCCGGATTGCATCATATGGTGTGTGGAGAGAAAGAAGCAACCGCTGTTTTAAAAATTTAACATGGACAATAGAGCAGACTAGAGAATTGTTTTATTTGATAATGTATACTTAGTTTAATGCTACGGCTAGTAGGCATATAGACGGGCTGTCCAATTTCATGTTGTTACTTTCTGATATAAATTGATAACATTGATTAATAAAATATTTGATTACCTTTCCAAAAAAAAGCAGGAGAGATACAATCAAGCACTTTATCATTCAGGAGAACACCCGGGAATTCACCCAAACACTATTTGTTTGGACCTTACTTCAAGGATCCCTTACAAGTTAGGCCTACCCTCGTGTTCAAGTAATGCTCTGCTTCATTTTCCCTTCCTTTTGGGAGAACTCTAGCTCGGACACCAATTAATGTAGGGTGACACAATCAATTCTCCCAAAAGTCGTAGTTAGTAGCAGAGGCATGATCAAACCCTTAGAATGGTCAAGGGAATCACTGGTGTACAGTGACGCAACCAATTCTACCAAAACGTGCAGGTAATAGAAGGGACACAATCAAGTCCACTATCACACAGGACCAGACTCGGAATCCACCCCAAGCACTATTTGTTTATTAAGCTTTACTTTGAGTATCCTTTACAAGATTGGCCCGCCCTCATGTTCAAGTGATGGTCCACATCAAGAATTCAGGTATTTCCAGGGGCCAATTAGCCGTCCTTTAGACATTATAATGCCTCTTAACTGCAGTCTTTTTCCTAATCTGATTCCACTGTTTTTTTTTTTTTTAACAGATTAGCAATGCAAATAATAAGCTTACAAGGACAAGGAGAAACTACACAGTTGTTTGGGCACAAAATTTTAGGTTTGCCTTGTTTCCCACAAGAAATTCTGTGGTTCTTCACATTGCTATGATAACAGTGGACTTCTTTCTACTATCAGTTTTAAGTTTATGTTTTCGGCTTCGTGTTGCCACCAACATAACTAGAATTCAAAAGGTTATCTTCATATTTACATGAAAGTGTTTCCATATCAGAATCCAGGTGAATACATTCACAGATGTTGTACTTTAAGTAGTTGTCTTGTATCTCATAGATTAAGAGATGTAAATTACCATCCATCATCTACAACTGCTCTCAAAACACGCATGTGAAGGTCTGTCTGGTTTTCTGGATTGCTTACATATTTGAGTGAGTACGGTTTCTACAGAAAAGCACAGGCTGGGAGTTGTGAAGACATCTATCATAGACTCCATGATCGATGAACTAGTGTGTATTATGGGTATGTTTGGTTAAACATTCTTGTGTAAAATCTGCCTGTGGATTGTAAATATTACCAATGCATACTTTCAACATAAGAAGGTAGGTTTAAGGGAAAAAAGAAAGAAAGAAAGAAATGCTCGTTTAAGTTTTCATCTACAAATAATACGGTTAAAGAGCCATCATTAGTCATTGGGCAAAATATTACGCATCTGAATGATGGTGCTAAATGCCAAATATGGTGTTAGCTAAAGGTTTTGTAGATCATGCTAGTATGGTTATGGTGTTATAATTGAAATGCCTGTTACAATTTAATTCCTTCTGAAAGGTATCATCCCTTGCAATATGTAATCTCAGAGACTTACAATTGTTTAATACATATGATTAAATTTGATTCCTAAACTGAAAGTATATTAAGACCAATAGGACACCTTACCCTATGGATCCCATTAGTCCATGTCAAGGCCCCAAAAACAAAGTCTCCGTTACTAGTCTTGTGGGGTGTAAAAGCTATCCTAAAAGACATCTTCTCCCCTGGATTTTCAAATTTGAGCTCACTAGGTATGACTGAGGCTTTTACACCAGGCGGGTAGTCCATTTTTGCTTTATAAACAGTTGGCCCTTTACCGAAATATGTCACCGTTCTATGCACCGAGAGATTTCCTTTCATATTGGAGACCCCAATTGAAGGATAGTTGAAATCATAAGGGGATGTGGGGGTGTTCTTGCAATACATCGTATCACCAGTAAGGTTTTTCAGCTGAGCAGGACTTGCACCAGTGCTGCAGAGGAAATCAATAATGTTGGTAGAATCAAAATCATAAACTAAACCAGGATCAATTGCTGCAGCTGGATTTATTTGCCCGGATCCATGGTCAAAAGGTGAAGTCTGAGTGTCATTTGGATGTCTTCTGATGAAGCTTGTTATCAAGAAGTGTTGCTGTTCCAAAACAATCATGCTTACATGAAAACGAATTAATGGATGTATTATGTTAACCAGTTATCTCTTTTGTAATCATCAAAAGTTACCTGTTGTCATTATTGCAGACTTTATTGCTGCTGGGCTCCATGAAGGATTAGAGGATTTTACAATGGCAGCTAGTGCAGAAACATGTGGACAAGACATGGAAGTACCAGGGATTATGTTGTAGTCAAGGGATCTACCAGCAGTAGCATCGGTAGCAACTGGAGACCATGCTGCCAAAACATTCACTCCAGGTTCTGTTATATTGGGCTGAAATCAGAAGACAAGGTTGTTGAATTCAGGTATGTGAAGTTTCTCTTCATGAAATTAAGAAAAATACAATGGCCTTCTCTCTCCTCATTTTTATTGTTCATATTCACTTTGAAGCTCATCAAATGCATTTCCAATAGAGAAATTGCAAAAGGTTCAAATATGTACTTTGATTATATCTGGAGAGATAACAATACCCATTGATGAGAACATTGCCATTTCGGGGGCTGGCTTAGTGGGCAAAACTGTAATTGTTTGGTATATTCTGGCCACTGGATTCCTGTAACGACCAAATTAGTATTATTTCTGCTTGACAATTAAATAGTAAATGTTACATCTCTTTGTATTTAATATTTGACAAATTGGTTGTTTCTCTTCAATTTAGATAAAAATTCAATTTACTTCTGTGTAGTCATGTATGCTTGCAGCTCTGCTCCTTCTTCTTGACCTATCAAGGTACCTGGTAGTACAAACTGAATTTCGATATCTTTGGCAAGTGGATCAATGAGTATTATCCCTACACCACCACCTTGTTTTACAATAATGCCCTTCACCCTGCGGTTATCAGTGAGTTTATCAAATGTGCAGACAACAATCTTCCCCTTAATCAAGTTGGGATCTAAGGTATTGTTCTTACAGAAACTGAAGGGAAAGATACAAAACCATAGAAATTTCAGAACAAGTAAATAATTAATGGAATTAGTGAGCGCGAAAGTCCTAGTAAAGGACCGAAGGACACGTCATACTTCAGACCTGATTAAGAGAGGCATGTAAAAAGTTTTGGCAGGGATGATGATATTCCTTGAGTATGCATGTATCGAGAGTGAAGCCGAAGTTTTCTTTTAAGAAAAAATGAAAAAAAGGTACCTAGCATTTTTTGGGGTAACTCCAGGAGCCGATGCCATGCTCCCTGCTATCAAACCGTAAAAGCTCTCCATGTTTTGTGGATTTATACTGAAGCCCTAAACATATGGACCTTTTGAATCAGTAACAGAAATCTTTGTTTGAATTGGGTGAGTAAAGTAAATTATTATCAATCAATTACCTTTATGACTTGAATTTCCTAGGTAGATATTAGTCTGAATTTCACGGTCCATGGTGCTTGCTGCAACAGTTAGGATCCAAGGAGCAATATTAGTTGCAGTACTTGGAAAAAAACTGTTCCCGGCTGATGCAGAAATCACAATTCCTTTTGAAATGCATGGAAACTTCCAATTGAAATCGCATTCTCAAAATAGATAGGTTGGGGCGGATCTGGTCCAAGAGACATGGATATAATATTGACTCCATCATTAGTAGCATCATCTAAAGCAGCAAGAACGTCTGCATCACTACAGAGATTGAACCAGCAAGCCTTGTAGATTGCAAGTCGAGCACTTATTGCACTTCCACTTGCAGTGCCTGTCCCTACTCAAAATAAGTAAACATTGTCAACTGGTGCGCCTGCAATAGTGGAGGCAGTATGGGTTCCGTGCCCATCACTATCTTGTGCAGATCGGAAAAAGGTAAGACCAAATGATTCTAGAGGACCGTTTTCTGCTTCAAACCCTGTTGAATAAAATCTGGCTCCCACAATTTTTCTGAAAATGAATTCAGACAGTAGCATATCAACTTTTCTGAAGTATGCTTATCATATATCATGCGGTTATGCAGTGATGGCTACCTGTTGCAGTTGGACAATGTGAAATTCTCTCCAGCTGAGCATTTGCATTCCCCCTTGAATTTTGCGGGCACAGGTCCAAATCCGTAGCCGTTGAAGCTCTTCGATTCAGGCCAAATTCCTTGAGGTAAGATAATTGGTGGTATGATTTTATAGTGGTTGATTCAAGAGCATTAGAAGGTTCAAACAATATTAAATATCGACTTTACCAGTGTCAATGACACCAACATGATTATTTCGATGCAATCTGTTTAAGCCCAGAAATTCCCACGAGTGTGTCATGTGGATCTTGTTTGTCTTGCTTTCAAACACGGACAAAACTGAATCGTGCTCTGCAATCAAGGAAACAATCAAAACTAGAGTAGGCTACTTGTTTTCTTATCATTCCTGTATATTTTGTAGTAATTGTACTTGAAAGAATAGCAACCTTGGTTATATCTGAAAATTTACAAATGTCATGAACTGTAATGAGTTGTATATGAGGTTTTTAGACAATACAGAATCATTATCACTGTCTTGGTAAAGGGACACCTATATGAGGTCTTGTAATTTGATTGATCTTCAATCATACCAGATAAGTTTAACTTTAGCATGTTTAATGTATTTACCAGTAGCACAACCACAAGCAGTTCCTTCGGCAAACGGGTTTATTGCACATCTGCTTGCACGTGTTATTAGACCATCGAGTTATCAGAGGGTACCCGCAAGTTTTGCAGTTTGATCTGGTGTTAGCATAGCAGAGAAGCCTCTGAAAGTTTTTGTATAATGGTGAAGTGCTGCATCTTGTACTCCAACATGGCTGAAAACAAATTCACTGGCATTTTAGTTTCTTGATTGGTATACAGACCACAGTACTGGATAGGATATGACATTTCAGCTAACAAAATTTCAGCTTGTTTTGGTTATTAATAAGTTCGTGCACACTCTACAATTCACCTTACCAGACGAGCGATAAATAACAACATACTAGAATGTGATTTCTGAAAACTGCATAATTACCTTCCAATGACTGAAGCCAGCATTTCATGGTTAGTCTTGATGGCAGATTCTGAGTTGGGTGTTGGGAGTTATGCCCCATGTAGTCAATGTAATGCTGCAATATTGTGAAAAATCAAGATTATCCACCTTACTAATATGCATGCACAAGAAATTTTAGTACTTAACTTTGAAGGATAATTTGTTATATCGGGTATAGTAGTAGACAAGATTGGACATTATAATGAACGATTTTTCTTGTTTTAAGTACTATCTAGTACAATATAATTCATGTACTAAGCATTCTATCGATCTATAGATGTCAAATTATAGTATGTGTTGAGCTTCTACTCGACTAAGTTATGATTTACGTAGCTATAAAATCATAGTATGTGTACGGGTCTTTTACTCGACTCAAGTATAAGATACTATACTCGAACTAAATTTTACATAGGCTCATGCATGCAATACCTTTGTATTGTGGGTGGCCCAATGTACTAATGCAAATCTAAACAACAAATCAGAGAAAAAAAGTTTCACAAATTTCATTTTGCCAAGAAAAAAATGATTAATGAAAAAAGGCATATTAGGAACTGCTAATTATATGGGTTTTTATAGACAAAATTTGAGTTTAGTGTTCTGAATACTGATATTAAGCCGGCTTATTAAAAGTACACAAGCATCAGTTTGTTGTTTTGACTGTTTTTGGCTTGGAATTTTTAAGCCGGCTTCTGTTTGTACCCTACTTATCATTCATTTCCATTTGGATTATGGAATATGAGATATTATCTGGATTATAATCTTGTTTATGGAGTTAATTTTATTAAAATAAAAGCCTGTTAATCACAACGAGCTCATGTTTAGTAGGTAGTATTAAATGAGTATAGACAGTATATTGAGCTCTTTTTTCCGCTGAAGTGAAATTTGTTTGAGTAGAGTCGAAAGTATATATAATCCACATTATATAAAATTTACAATATATAAGGGCTTGTTTGGTGGGACTTCTACTTCTTGTAGAAAAGTTTTATAAGGAAATCAGACAAAATACATTTTAGAAAATTATCTATACATGTTCAAAAATCAGTTTCTTAATCTTAATGACAGTTTTAGACTTTTCAAAAGTTTTGTCAAACGGAACTTAAATATTCCTGTTGAACTAAGTGAAATGACCAAAATTTATATTATTAACTCTAAATTTATAGAGAATGAATTCTTAAATTGAAGGTCACATTTCAAAAATTATCTTCTCTTCGTTATTTATTTATTTTTTTCATTAAAATTCGTATAGCTTCTAGTTGAAATTTGAGTTGATTGGCTAAAGAGTAACACAGGAAAGACCAATTCTTTTGTGCCCCATTTAGTGTTATTGCATAAAAAGATGGAAGAATCCTGACAAAATAGGACCAATTCTTCTTACAGACAAATAATAACAAATTTGCCCATTAAAAACCTATAGAAATTGACACAAATGGAACTAAAATGGAGTGTGCACACCACATTTCAGTTAAAACTAAAAAGTTATTTCTCCACCTCAAATCAGATGCTCGATCTCGTAGTGCAAAAAGTAAAAAAAGTGTCTTTTTTATCAAAAAAAACTACACAACTATATTTCTCATCAAGAATTGAAACTTGAGTTCGATCGAAGTCAAATACAAAACTTTATGCTCAACCAAGGTTGAAACCCCTAAAAAATCTTCTATCCATCCAAAAAGTAGTGTTTATTTGCTCAATGAATACAATTTAACTCGTGTGAAAATTTAATATGGCTTCGAAATACTTTTATCTCCGAGCGAGCTTGTTATACCCACCTCAAATACTCTGTTAATATGAAAAGTTCTAAATGTTAATTAACCTGTTTGACACCCATTTTGGGTTTAAAAAAAAAATTGGAATAGTGATTGATGGAAGATTGTGTGGTTAAAAAATAAGGAGAATTTTTGTATTTATGTGTAATATTATTTTATTGATAAAATATGTGGTTGAAATGAAGAATGAGGAATATAATAGATTTCAAACAGGGGCTAAGTATCTGGTACTCCAATCGATTGTCTTGCAATAATACCTACAACTCTTGACGAATCTTTTTTGTCACTAACAAACCAATTGATTTATACGTAATTGGTTGAACACTATTTGCAAATGGTTCTTTTGCTCAGAAAAGAAATGTTTCAAATATTCACGAATCTTTTATATGACCCCATATTTATCAAATTTATTTATCTTATAAAAGTTTTCGAAGAAATGCTAAATCATTGCAAGGACAAACCTAGCATTTTGACACAAAACCAAAAAAGAAAAAGCTATGGCTCCCTCATATGTCCATGGAAAAGAATTTGTGGAGTTGCTATCCCATAGGAAGTGAACAAATCAAAGGCTTCATGGCTTAGTTATGATGGAACAGATCTTTGATACAATTCAATTGCAACCAGAATTGCACATCCATAAATATTAACATTGTTTTCCGGCAGTATTCTTGACGTTTGTACATAAATTAATACAGGCGATTTGAGAATTGTCAGCTCATTTTCCAGCTCGATATGGGGAAATGGCGTTACTTTCCTGCCTGAAGAGGCGGTTTATGTTTGAAAACAGTAGAAACACATAAAATACAAATGCCAGCAATTGCATGAATAGTAGCAGTCTATGCACCTCGACTTTCTCAACCTTCCTCACCGAACTCCTTTGTGAAACGCTCATGAACATCAAGGTCAGCTTTGCTCACCGTAGGCCTCTGTCTTGCGAGCACCTTATCAAAGTCCATTTTTGATATCGGAGGTGGAATGATCTGTGAAAGGGCATTAATCAATGGTCAGTCAGATGTACCGAGAAACACTTGATTTCTAGAAATAGCTTCGGTCAGGATAAGATAATGAAAGGTAACTCATTCTGTCATACGCGCAGAGAGAGGTAAAAATGAGTCAGGTGGTCCAGGCCTGGCATGCTAAATGCCAGGACTAGCGCTGTCAGGCGCTCCTTTTTTCTTTTTTTTCTTTTTTTGATCGGTATCCTTTTTTCTTTTTTAAGAGGATGTGAGGTGGGGTGGGGGGCAAAGTCCAAAACTCGGAATTAGCCCACTCGGAAAAAAAAAAATTCGAAATTCAGTCCCTACAACACCAGCCGGCATGGGCCAGTTTTCCGTCAACGCACCTTATAATAATTATTCAAAAATAAAGTACAAAGGACTTGAGGTTTAAGTCACAAACAGTAGTTAAATAATCAAATCTAATACCTGTGAAGCAAGTCCTTTAGCAGCAAGCTCTTGCATTGATATCGGGACGGCACCTGATTGCTTTGGTCCACACGGCATCCACAGACCGTTAGAAGTCTTGATGAAAAACATGGCATCTTGCGTTTTTCGTACAGGCTCAAATAGGACATCCTTAACCTGTTAAACTCGTAAAATGGACATCAAAATACGCTGCAAAAAGTGTGGGCGAGCACCCAATATCCAAAGGAGTTCTATTTAACATTAGTCAATATATCAGCCACACACTTACACAAACAGAAATATCTGAACCAGAGAATCCTTCGGATTTACGAGCCATGTCTTCAAAATCTCTTTCAGTCAAGTTGTTAGGGGTATCTCCTAAATGCACCTGTATAAGAGTTACAAATACACACAAAAGAGCATGTGTTAATCTTCATTCAACTTTCTTCGTTCATTAGGCACAAGACAAGTTCTGTACCTTGAACATGTGTTGCCGTGCCTTCAGATCTGGGAGAGGGATGTAAATGCGCTTATCAAATCTTCGCCGGATAGCCTATAAGAAAAATATTTATTTGTTGAAAAATTATTGCGGCCCCACACTGTGCCTGAGTAGTATTAATAGTTGTTACCTGATCAAGAGCATAAGGAGTGTTCGTGGCAGCAAGTACAAGAACTTTATCATCATTGTGGCCAACCCCCTAAAATTAATAGGAGATAAGAACCAGTATCACCAGAGAAAAGGAGAGAAAATCGATAAAAACTTTTGACTGTCATTATGAGAGACATCATCAACAACAAAAAAAATCTAGTCTTATTCCATAAATTTGGACTCAACTCAATGAATCTTTTTTCATTATATACATGACATTACCTGCATCTGCACAAGCAATTCTGTTTTGATCCGTCTAGAAGCTTCACTCTCATTTCCTTCTCCACGTTGGCCACAAAGGGAATCTATTTCATCAATGAATATAATGGATGGAGAACTTTCACGAGACATTTGGAAGAGATTTGAAACTAGCTTCTCACTTTCACCCATCCACTTTGAAACTAAGTCTGAAGAAGAAACACTACAAAAGAACAGAAGTTGGCAATTGCCAACTTAATGGCCTAAGTTCTCATTAATTGAAATATCTGAAAAAGAAAATAGCGTATTAAAGAACAAAAAGAGAATGAAGAACTCCATCCTCTTATTGCAAGCACCTGACAACATATTTGTAAAGTTAACAGTGGCTATATAAAAAAAAAATATCCCTGAATGAGACACCAATTAAGCACTTTTCCTTCCTGAACGATAACAGTCGGTCGGTCTTCATGCCCTCAAACTTTTTGAGAAGTAATCCGTCCCTCAAAAGAGGTTATGCCCTTGTTTGGTCCCATTATTTGCAAAATACATTTTCCTTTCTCTTATTTTCAACCACACATTCTTAAATAATATTAAACGCTAATCCAAAAAATTTCTTTATTTTTTAACCACACATTCTCCGTCAAATTACTATTCCAAAATACATTTTGGGCAAAAATAAGGCTCAAAAAGGCTCATATGTGAAAATGAGAACAATTAAGTTGCACCCATGGGCCTACATCCCAATGTTAGTTCCAGACATATCATTCAATAAAGTAAATGAATTTACAGTCTACGGACATCAAATTTCATAATGGTAGTCTAGGAAAAGGCGGAGTTCAATTAATTGGGTAGTCAAGAAGCAATTAGACAAACTCAACTTTGACCATTCCTCACACTGAAGAGAGCCAAGAAGCATTACAGACATGAGTTTGGCTTATAGTATTCCATTCAAACTGCCATTACCAGTCTCTCTAGATAACCTCAAGCAAGAATTAGTGGAATCGTGGAGGATTCACTACATTGTGAAAATGTGCACAATCATACCCATAACAATGTGCATGACGAAGGAATCTCAAGCTAAGACCTTTTACTAGAAATGTCCAGAAGACACCCTTTCACGCATCACAATCCTTCGAACCCCTGCCTGGAAGAGCCCTCACAAAACCACAAAAATAACCAGACTTATCTCCAAATGCATGTGCTACAGTCATTAATGCGCCCCCACAATCTACTCCAGGAATTTACATCCATCTAGGTTAATACACGTGAGGGCTCAAGACAATAGGGTAACAAACAGTCTCGGGGACCCAATACAAAAGACCACTCACACAATTCTAATTTTTTTTTTTTGTTGTGGAGGACAGAAATTATTCAGGAAGAGGATAAAATGGTGCCAAAACATGCAAGTGCCTGGCCAAATACTAGTTCCTGCATTATGGGTTATTTCCTGCCCCCATACCCAACTTAACATTCCTTCTTGATCCTCAAATCTCTCTATCACTCCTCCAACACTGGTAACTAATACAAACATCAAACATGCTGAAAATTATTGGAAAGCAATATAATGGATAAACAAAAAAAGGTGAGTTAGATGCCAGTACCATTCTTCAGGTCAGGCTATTATATTTAAAAGCAAAAACATAGCCATGAGTCTAAAACCATTTTCCATGAACCTAGGTAATTAAATAGTATCATGCTCTCAACATGCACTTCACATGCAGATTATAAGCCAGCCATCATAAGACTTGGAGAATACAATCAATTTTCTCTTTTCAGTTGGAAGCTCCTCGCGTATTAAACTCAACAAATAAATGAGCGAACTTGTATATGAACATGGCATTGAGCAACAGATAATCACGTGTTCTTAAAATGCCAACAACCAATATCAAAATATTTACTTGAAAACAGTGTCAAAATGAAGTAGCAGATGGAGAATAATGCTCCCTTGGTCGTGAAAAAATCTTTCACACCAGATGGAAAGTAAAATATTTTTGGAACTCAAGTCTAGACGAAGACATGAACATGCATGATAAATAAAAGCTTAGTAGTAATAAATACAATATGCAAGGGCAGCATCACATATTAAGTATTTCTACAGATGAAATAAGACAATTTGAGGATAGACAAGTAACCTGAAAAAGGTTGAGTCAGCTTCAGTAGCAACAGCCTTAGCTAAATATGACTTTCCCGTTCCAGGTGGACCATACAAAAGGAAAGCCCTCCATGGGCGCCTCTTGCCTACAAGGACGAGAAATCATAAATAAAATTGGAATATGTAAATGTATCTGTCCTATATTTTTTCCTCCAAAACCATGATCAATAAGAGATTAGCTGATAAATTGGCACGAATAAGATTGACATTTTATGCTTTCTTCATCTTTCATTTTCTTTTTATCTTCTATTTTCTGGCTAGGAGGGAGGGATCAGGTTGTCAGCACTGAACTATCTACAAGAGGAGCAATTCATTGTAGGGTAGGTAAAGGGCAAGTTTGCTCAAATTCTTTAAAAATGGTCAAGTGATATAATTGGAAATTTCAAGTTTCTCGTTGTGAAAATGTGTTTTGAACATCATCTAGAAGCTACTCCCGAACCCAGTTTCACCCAAGTTTTCTCCTCACTTCTCAGCAGGGTTTTTCTTTCTCTGAGTATTTTCTATTTTATGTATACACTAGTTAAATTTTTTTTCAGGAACTCTACTCACACAGACAAAGGCAGAAATCCTATAAGCACTAGAAGAACTATACTGAATATGCAACCACAAGCAAACCAAATTTCTTCATAAGGTTTTCCTGTCCAGAGACACTCATTCATATTCACTGCAAACTGAGAAATCCTCCTAAGCTCCCCAGGCTTGAACTAATTTAGTCATTCTTCAATTTTAATCATCGAAATATGGGGAACCCGTAATTTCTTGTCCAGAGAGAACTAGCAAGCCACAAAGCATTATAGAACTTGATATGGCATTTCTAGTAGTGCTTGTGGAACGGTATGGACCAGCAGGAAAAGGAAAGATATAGAATCTTATTGAACCGCCACCGTAATAACTTATACACATAAGTATGCATCTACTAGTTTGAGTTTTAAGAGACGCTGTGCAAAAAAGAAGCGTACTTCTCCTGCCTGAAGTGCTAAAAATCATCTACAGAAAGAACTCGTGCTGCCTAACTTCTCTCATATATGTAGTTTCTCCCCCAAATAGAATCTTACCCATGGAACTCCGGAACAGACTTAATGTCCAAGGTAGTATAGCAATCCGGCTGTGTGCATCCCTCAAGCGAATATTGAGATGGTAGCCAATGCCATAGTCAGAAGAAATATATAAAGGAAGCAGCCTCTGCCCTTAGTCTTAAAGCTATAAATCGTCTAGTATTATCTAAAAGATATGAGTTTTGATGCCTCTCATATCCATCCACCTCATCACAGCTCAATAGATCTCAACTGCAAAGACAAAAATCATGCTTGCAACTAAACTGATCACAAATTTACTAGTGCGGTCTGAAGTGGATAGTGTAGCAGTAGAAATGAGAAGAGCAGAAAACATCTAAGAAGTATTAAGTATTGATTGGGAAAAATTGGCCGAGAATATGATAATGATTCACAGTGTGAGATATTTATAACAATAAAGTCCAAACCAAATCAAACAGCACCTAGTCTACCCATGTTCAAACACAACAATCTAGCCATACTATCTGGAAAACAAATTTGTAAAATGCATTATTGCATTTAAGGATATGCCCTAATAATCATGCTGAAATTTTTACTTTATTTCTCTTCTTCACAAGTAAATTTGTGATGTTTCCATGGGAGGCAAAAGAAGTAATGACTAAAAGATTTAACATCCATTTTGCAATCTAAACAATACATGGAGCTGAATTCCAATTGCTAACCCGGATATCGTCAATCAAATAAAATAAAATTCAATGAACTCTAGCTCTTATTTCATTAATTCGATATATGACAATTACAACTAATCTAATCACTATTCCTCCTCCTCCCATCATTTTGCCTATTTGTTCAACTAGTTTAAGTGGAGCTCCTCATTACTCACCACCAATCTCAACCATGTAATCAAGCCTTTAATTAAATAAACAACAAAATAATTAAATTCTTCAATTGCAAATACATAACCACATACACACAAATAACCATTGAAAACCGTTGACCAAAACTAAAGGGCCAAAAAAAGTGAATTACCAGTGAAAAACTGAGGGAACTTGACAGGCAAGATGACAGCCTCCTGGAGCGCCTGCTTAGCGCTTTCCAATCCCGCTACATCATTCCACTTAATATTAGGCTTCTCCCTGATAATAGCCGAATTCAACCCAGACCTCAGCTTCTCCTTATCCGCATCGTCCCCATCATTCCCATCCTTCGGCTTGGTCTTGGGCCGAGTAGCCACAGCCGCATCCCCATTAGACGCTGGCCCCGACCCGCCCTCATCCAACACGGCCCGGATCTCCTCCGCCCGGCGCAAGTACTCCGTAAACTTCTGAGTAATCGCCTCCTTTATTTTTGGGTTCTTTTCATACTTTAAATGGGTCCTAAAATATTCCAAAGCATTCCTATACAGAGGGAAGGCCTTGGCGTAGTTCCCCGCGTTGTCCTCCGCTACTGCCTGCCGCACATACTCGATCGCTTGCTCCTTGAAATTACTGTACATGTTAAATCATAAACAAAATAAAAATAAAAATATATGCACTCAATTATTTATATATATCCGTGTAAAAAAAATTTGGCCTCTTGATTTCTTGAGATGTGTATTGATAGATCGAGAATTTGGGTTGTTTTCCAATAAGAAATTCAGCGCTTTGATTTTCTGGTTTTGGAATTACTTAGGGTTGAAGTTTGAATTGGTT
>CADEPD010025675.1:0-14147 GCA_902829195.1 Fraxinus dipetala | reverse complement strand
AATTTTAATAAATATCTGATTTTTGAATTTTGAAACTTTTATCAATTTTTTTTTTTTTGAAATCTTAGTTATGAATTTTTCCCATTTTTCTTTCCCCGAAAAATTCATTCAGCTCTTCACCCAATTCTCTCTAATGAATATATGAACACCCAATTGTACTTGTAATTTTTGAACTCTGATCCGTTCTCTCGTATTTTCTATACCTTTGTCCTATTGCTCTTTCTCGTAAAAGAAAAGTATTGGGTTCGAATTTTTCAAGTTCTCTAGGAAGATCATGAACAGAAATTTGGTCTATTCCGTCTTACGCATTGATTTGATCCATTCTGAACATATGTTTCTGATTTCCTTTTATGAAAATAGTCAACTCTTTATCTCCAACGCTCTGCATTGATCAATTGTATTCTGGGTTCTTGATATCTTACTCTACGGTTCTACTTGTACTATACGTATAAAACAAGAATCTTGGTAAGTTTAATTTTGGTTATGTTTATTTTTTCTTGGTTACAATCTTGAATTTGAATGTCTTTTATTATGAAAATAATGATCAATACTTGTGTGATTGTCCTGCTTCAGTTTTCAATAATTGGATGTTGACATTTTCTGAAAATTCAGAGGTATTTTCTGGGTCGTACTGGGTCTTTGTCTCTGTCTTGGAATTCTGGGGTTTTACTCTTTATAAGTCGGAAGTCTTTTCTGAATTGACCAAATTTTCCTACAAGTCATTCTTTTTCGTCAAATTTGTTTTTCCTTTACTTTTTTCTGCTCTTTCCTAAAGTAAGTTCTTGTATTTTTCCTCCCACGTTGTTAAGAAAAATGGTTCATTGTATGTTACTTTTCTGCATCCATGACTTTTAGTTTTCTTGCCGTTGAATTTGCTGAAGCACAATTTCTATGGGTGTGGCTCTCTGAATCAGTTTTAAAATTTTTGTTTTTACCTTGTTTCTGTTTCTTTCCCTTGAACAGGGCCTTTATCAACTGTTATGATGATATTATGCTACTGTGTCTAAATTTATTGAAAGTTCCTTTTTGTTTCTAGTGCATCTTGCCATTGGAATCATTGTACACATTGTCTTTTAGACTGTTTAGATTTTTCTTCATTTTTGTTCTCTCTCTCTCTCTCTCTCTCTCTCTCTCTCGTATATATATTTTTTTGTTCTTGATTAATTGGCTAGATTTATTAAATATGATTCTTGATTATTTTTTTTCATTTATTATTATTTTTTTACAGTGTTATTGTATTTGGAGTATTACACTTAAGGATTCAGTGTGGATTTGTCCTCTGCATCAACCTCAAAAATCCTCTACTGCATTGCATAAGAAGGAAATGAGGGATGTTTTCTTGGTTGGGAAGAACAGCATCTTCATGTTTGCGACCTTTGGGTCGATATGCCCGTATGAACAAGGATGATGATGATTCTTTGGGAGGTGAGGATGATGCACGTCTCTGGTGCAAAGACCTTGAGAAGCATTCTCATGGGGAGTTCTCATTCGCAGTGGTCCAGGCAAATGAACTTCTCGAGGATCAGAGCCAGGTTGAGACTGGTCAGCATGCCACCTTTGTTGGTGTTTACGATGGGCATGGGGGCCCTGAGGCATCTAGATTCATCTGTGACCACCTCTTTAATAATCTGATCAGTGATGCTTCTTTCCTTGCCCTTTTTCTTCCTTTTTATGTAAATATTTATTTCTATCCTCCCAGAGAGAGTTTCTGACTATGTTTAAGTTGAAATAAATGACAAAAAGCAATACATATTAATTGCATGTTTAGTTCAGGGTAAATCCCCATAACTGGGTGGTATCCCGTGACTTGTCCTGAATTGTTTCTCAGGCTGGGTTTGTAATGTGAGGATTTTTTTTATGTTTTTTTTCAATTTAAAAAATCCTTAAATTAGAATTTGATATCCATTCATTTTGTAATGATATTAGGTATAGGGATCTTAATTTATGAATATAGGAAAAAGAAAGAAAATCCAACTTTATATGAACTTTATGGTGTTCATGATGTAGTTTTGTAAAATGATAAGCAAATATTATGTTGATTATGGTGAATGTCTTTGCTGCACTTATCTTGTTGTGTGGTATGTTTTAGTTTCTTTTTATTCTTTTGCTCTGCATGATAGTTTGATTGTTTCTTTATCGACTGAGTGAGCTCGAACAAGTGGCATCATGGTTCTTTTCTTTATTGTTACTTTTATTTTCAATTTTTTGGACATCAGGCAATGATAGATTCAATTCTTTCCAGTAGTTGTCATGTTAGTTGTTAAGTCTATGGAGGTCTGATTGTTGGTGATTTCACTTCATATACATGTCATTGTGTAGATAAATTTGTCATTTGGTACTGTTCTAAATTTAAATGGCTCTTTTACGTGCTGCATTGGAGCTCTGTAAATAAACTAATGAAAGGTTCATAAATCAAAATTTCACTCATTTTGATTTAGAACAAGAACATCTGGCCACTATAAATGGTTATCATTGAGTTCCTTGATGTCTATACTATCAATTTGATATTTCTCAATCTTCAGCTTATTGCCTTTTTTCTCTGTCTGTTTATTGTTTATAAGTAAACAATCGCTGGATTAATTAATTTATTTATTTTTTCATATCAGTTTAGACTTTTTAGTAAGAGTTATCCTACTCTTCATTTTTTTGTTTATATGATGTTATATACTGATTTCATTTTTCCGAAGCCAGTCTATGAGTTTGGCTGATGTATGACATGGCACAATTTGTTTTTTCACAGGACTTGCTCGTGAAAATGGAACTATATCTGAGGATATTCTGAGGAACGCCTTTTCTGAAACTGAAGATGGTTTTCTAACTCTTGTCAGAAAAGCATATGAAATTAAGCCAATACTTGCAGCTATTGGGTCTTGTTGTCTAGTTGGAGTAATCTGGAAAGGTACACTATTTGTTGCAAATCTGGGCGATTCTCGGGCTGTACTGGGTTCTGTAAACAGATTAAATAAAATTGTAGCTGAGCAGCTGACCAAGGATCACAATGCCAGTTTTGAGGAGGTTAGAAAGGAGCTCAGGTCTTTGCATCCAGAAGATTCGCATATCGTAGTTATGAAGCAGGGGGTCTGGCGCATCAAAGGCATTATACAGGTTTACTACCAGTTAACCTTGAAAAGCTTTCAGTGCATTTTTGGCAAATACAATTGGGCAGGACTAGACAGTATAACAAGCAAGATATTAGCTTATTTTTGTTCCTTCCTACTGTCTAGTACTAACTACTCGTCCCCACTGAACATGCAATCAGTTTTCTACTTTCATGCATATGACAACTTCCATTTTCTTTATCAATTCAATTATTCACTCTAGAAGTTAGTCATGAAGTATTATGTTTTCTGTAGGTCCATTGGAAATTGGTCTCTAAGCCCAATAAGTATGCTTTTTGCGCTCTAAGTACAACTGTCAAAACAGTCATACATTCTGTGAGACAAAAAGTCTTCCTGGAACTTAATGATGACATAATTTTATGTTTGCTCATGAATTATATTAACTCAATTAAACTAAAGGCGTTGTAAAACTTATGTTTATGGTATGCATACACTGATATTTGGATCTACGAGTTCTGATCAAAATGTATGTCTAATCAGTAGAATTCAGATTATAACCTCTAGCTGCTACATCTGACCCTTAATTAATTAATTCTAATTCTGGATTTGTTTGATAGTCCAACTTAATAGTCCATTCATCATATTGTGAATTTCAACCTTATAGAAGTACAAGAGTCGATGGGATGCACTGTTCTTATTTAATGCTGCAGCCTGTCTTTACTCTACTTTTATGTGCTACATGCCGTAGTGTTCTCAATGAAGATGCTATTATCTTTGAGATAGGCTTGAATTCTTGTCACCCACACTCCCAAATGTTACAACTCTTCTTTTTCTTTATGATTATTGCAAGATTAAGCCCATGTCTATTTCAGGTATCGAGATCCATAGGAGACGCCTACCTGAAAAGGCCAGAGTTTGCTCTTGATCCATCTTTTCCGCGATTTCACCTTAATGAACCTCTTCATCAACCAGTGTTGAGATCTGATCCATCTATATGCACAAGAGTTTTACAACCAAATGACAAGTTTCTTATTTTTGCATCTGATGGTCTTTGGGAATACTTGACAAATGAGGATGCTGTTGAGATAGTTCATAAGAATCCAAGAGTGGTGTGTAGGATTTTCTTATCTTCTAGTTTACATATTATTTGTCTATATACACTTTCGTTAACATATTCTTTTGTGATTTTCTCCATATTTTTCCTCGAATATCAGGGCATAGCCAGAAGGCTTCTAATATCAGCCATAAACCAGGCCTGTAAGAAAAGATGTGTGACGTATAATGAGCTCAAGAAGTTTGATAAGGGGGTGAGGAGACATGTTCATGATGATATTACTGTTGTTGTCATCTTCATAGACCATGAAATGTTCGAAAATAAGGCATCTGTACCTGAACTATCAGTAAGAGGATTTGTGGATACCGTTGGGCCATCAAATTTTAATTTTCCTCATGTGAATCAAAGTGTCCTATCTGAAGGTTGCTCGTAATCTTGAATATGGAGAAGGCCAGCTGCAGCAAGTTTTGAAAATTGTTCCGTTCTCAAACTGAAAATTTTGGAACTCTCGTAGTGTGTTTGAGCATACCTTTTCACATCTTTCTTTCTCTTCTATGCTATTTTGAATCTGCCCGTTTAGGCTCATCTGAGATGCCCCAACTTGTACACAGCCAAGTAGTTTGATTTTTATTCTTTTCCTTCAGTTTAATAAATTCGCTGGGATCGACAAATTTGAATACTGAAATCTTGCATAGATTCTCAAGACATACAATTCTTGCTGTTTTTACAGGATCTGTGTTAGGACTTGCTCTGTTTACAATAGTTGTTTACCATCTCTAGAAGGATCCTAACTTGAGTATGCAGCTGATGTTAGGAATTAACTTTTTCAATAAACAATAATCATAAGGATAATCAATAATGTGACTGTTATGGTAGGCTGGTAATAAATGATTTAACCATGTCTTCTGAAGAAGCTACAATGAGAGCTTGTTTTCTCATAGTATGTATATATATAGGCCACCAATTAGTCCAAAAGTTTCAGCAAAGCAGAATATAAGTAAAGGATACTTTAGCAATTTCTGCCCTCTGAATAAAAAGATTCTCATTAAATGACAGTGATAAGTCAGAAGATCTCTTAATCCAACACTCAATTCATAGTAACATTTAAAATACTCAACTATACTATAATTTGATATCAATGGAAAAACGAATATTGGGTCCGACGATATTATTTTGTTGCAACAGTTCAAATCTTGAATGCTATAGACCCATACGAAGAAAAAAAAAATGTGAAAATACAAATGCGAAGCAGCAATTTCAGCAATCTTAATGAAAAGCCTTTTCCAAAATAGAAAGTATAAATTCCTCAACGACCACTTTTCTTCATAGGTAGTTTTAGAAGCATTTTCTGTGGACAATCGAAGGTCCAGACTCATCGTACTCTGCTTTTGCTATCCACATCTGTATTCACAGAAACAAGAAAGATCTCTCATAAAAAATTCTTGGAGTTCCTTAACAGATGTTTAATCTATTTATAATCGGATGACTAAAATATCAGCCCTCGCAGTCAGAGGCCTCAGCTTTCCAACAATCTCAGCGAAACACGATGGATTCACGAGGTTGACCTTTAATAATTGTGAGGAAAGGTAACCAAATAGATGCTGTAGCCGAATTTTTATTCAGTTACCCCTTGATATTAGAAAACGCAGTAATGCTAGAAGTTAAATAAAACAGTATAGGTGTTAAAGAAAATCCCAATCATACCTGCTGGAATGTGCTGAGAGAGGCTAAAATGGAACCTCCAATCCAGACACTGTACTTCCTCTCAGGTGGAGCAACCACCTTAATCTTCATGCTGCTTGGAGCTAATGCTGTAATCTCCTTGCTCATCCTATCAGCAATTCCCCCGAACATTGTTGAACCACCACTGAGGACAATGTTTCCATACAGATCCTTCCTAATATCTACATCGCACTTCATGATAGAGTTATAAGTCGTTTCATGTATTCCAGCAGATTCCATACCAATCATTGATGGCTGGAAAAGTACTTCAGGGCAGCGAAATCGCTCTGCACCAATAGTGATCACCTGTCCATCAGGCAGCTCATAGTTCTTCTCCACAGATGAGCTGGTTTTTGCAGTTTCTAGCTCTTGTTCGTAGTCAAGAGCAATGTAAGCTAGTTTCTCTTTTATATCTCTTACAATTTCACGCTCAGCGGATGTGGTGAAAGAGTAACCTCGCTCAGTCAGTATCTTCATGAGGGCATCAGTGAGATCACGCCCGGCTAGATCAAGACGCAGGATTGCATGGGGGAGTGCATAACCTTCATAGATGGGGACTGTATGGCTGACACCATCACCAGAGTCCAGAACAATTCCTGGCATCAAGACAAACTAGTCATATTTTTGCCAATAATGATATAATTTAACGTATTAAAGAAGCCATTTTTTGCTGAAGTTTAATGACAGATGGTACAACATATTTTTGTTATATCAATAATAAGTTTGGGCTTCGGAGGCTCCAAACCGATGGCATTTTCTAGTATACAGAACACATTCATGATCATTTAAGCTACAAGCACTCCAGAATATAGCCTAGGTCTCCATTTTGGTATATAGACTGCAGATATCAACACCTATCCTGTTTATGTCTTCTTCCTTTTTTCAGTTAACAGGCAAACATAATTTGGTTTGTCAAGAGGAATTAGTATTCGGCATTCTTCTGTATACCAAAAAGTGAATATTAATTTCAGCATATATTTCCGAAAATGTCATTTTCTTGAGAGGGGTTTATTTCTTAAGATTTAGCTTTAATAGTTTTTATTATGCGACTGACACACGACTTTTATCATTGTACAGTATGTTAGCGGCCGTGCATGCTTAGGAGGAGAGCCAAAAATATAATACCCTTAGATCTTTAATATGCATTGATCAAATGAACAAATCAACATAGATAACCTTGAGAAAAAGATGAAAGCACTGGCATGTCAAGCATCAATGTATGGTGAATTAAGAGGTACTAGCATTTTTCTTACCAGTTGTACGACCACTGGCGTAAAGCGAAAGAACGGCTTGAATGGCAACATACATAGCTGGAGTGTTGAAAGTCTCAAACATGATTTGAGTCATCTTTTCACGATTTGCCTTGGGGTTAAGAGGGGCTTCTGTCAAGAGAATAGGATGCTCCTCTGGAGCCACACGAAGTTCATTGTAGAAGGTATGATGCCAAATTTTCTCCATGTCATCCCAATTGCTGACAATTCCGTGCTCAATTGGATATTTTAGAGTCAAAATACCTCTCTTGGATTGAGCCTCATCACCGACGTAGGCATCTTTTTGGCCCATGCCAACCATGACACCAGTGTGACGTGGGCGGCCCACAATACTGGGGAAGACTGCCCTTGGAGCATCATCTCCAGCAAATCCAGCCTGACAATTATGAGATCTCATCATAAACTACTAGCTTCTAAAGTAAACTCTTAATTCACAAAGGCGTAGCAGTTGAAAAATCATCATTGGAAGTATTGGAATAATAAAAGTGTACAAGTTATTGGATGTTAGGTGTATACCTTGACCATTCCTGTTCCATTATCACATACAAGAGGCTGAATATCCTCGGCTTCTGCCATCTCTTAATATGATCTGGAAAATAGAATGACTTTCAGCTAATATGAAGAGATTTGATATTTTACTATGGACATAAAAATTTGCAATTGATGTGATGCCAAAAAAAGATCAAAGCCACATGAACTTCATCTAGATTGACAGAAAATAATGTGATGGCATTGTTTTCATTTATTATTTGAAACACAAAATGCAATTTGGCATCAAATAAACATGATATCCAGAGTTAACAGTGCAAGATTCATCCAGAAAAGTAGGTGTAAAATAGGTTCGCTAACTGATGCACAATAAATTCCATAGATAGCAATTCAAATAAGCATTCAGCTCTCTACAGAGAAAGGACATATGAACAGATCAACAGATCAAACATTTGGCAATCAGGACGAAATCATATTTCAATTGTTAAATATCATTTCCATTAATGATTCAATTGTAGGCCTTCATTTGCCAAGATTTCAATGCCACCAACAATATTTGAATTCAATCAATTCATGGATATCTCAATTCTAGATTTATTATTTCGATGAAAAATTCCAAATTATAATAAATTCAACAGAGATCCCAGATAATGCATCTGCATAAATCATTAAACTTTCACAATGAAACGTAAATGGCCTTCAATCCATGATGCAATGCCGACCAAATCACGCGTTGTGTTTTTGATAAATTTGCGTACTTTGATCATAATTCAGAATACCCACATGCAGTTCGAAGGATGTCGATAGCATAACCAAAAAATCGAAGTTTGAAAACAGAAGATTACCTCTGAGGCCTTTATGAAAATGGGTCTCCCTTGTGGATTTGCGTAGGAAGTATGAGGTGCTGGCCCTCTCTTGTTTAAAACCGGGGAAATGAAACTCTGATTTAAACGAACCTAAAATTCAGGTTTTGAAGACCTTGTTTCTTAGTGTGAGGTCCCATGACAGCGAGCATCGATGGTGGATATATCGCTTTTGCTGAGATGTCCTTTTTGCCCTTTCAGGGTCAATTTTGGAATTTTCAACTTCGAATATTAGTCCCTGTTTGTTTACCATTATTTAAAACTTATTTTTTTTCAAATTTATTTTCAATCACATTCTCGTAATAAAACATTTTGTATATAACTCAAACATTTTGTATAAAACTTAATTAATGAAAATCGAGGATAAAAATGCCATGCAAAAATAGTAGAGATACATATGCTATAATGAACAAAGATAAAAAAAAAATTAAGTATAATTAAAATATGATGCATGAAATAAAAATTATGGTGTAAATATAATTAATTAAAGGATATAAATGGGCAAAAGGACCAAAGGGACCTTTGAGGATATATTAGTCCTATTCTCCTACGAAAGATGTCCATGTCCCAGCAAAAAATGATGTATTTATTACTTTTTCAGAACCATTTTTTCTGGAGATTGGTGGTTGACATGTGGGAATGACAAAATATGGTACAAGACCAACTCAGCATATTATATCATGGGTGGGCAACATAAAAGCATCTTCAATAATGCTAACAAGGATTGCTACAACAAAAAATGGTTTATTCATTAAACATTAACGTCACGTAAATCAAATGCCTTTTTATTTACACGACACCTAATCCATAGCATTCTGCTCTCTAGGACTTAGCAACCAGCTCTACAGAGAAAGGGAATGAACATATCAACAGTTCAAACATTATAAACAAGATGCTTTGGCATATCACATTGATCAAGTATTGAAACACGTATAGTCCATATTATGTAATACCCACCAACCAAATCAAACGTTGTTTTTTCAGATAATTTCTGTACTTTGATCATAATTAAGCATACTCATATGCAGATTCATGGATCAAGATTCATTAAGAGCATAAACAAGGGATCCGACAACAAAGTAAGGAAAAAAAAGGGGAGTTTTACATAAATATAATGTAAAGAAAGGAACCAAAGTTTACCTTTTATGCCTTTTTGAAAACGTGTTGTGTGGATTTATACCCTTATCTATACCGTTGAATATGGAGATTTAGGATTACTTTTGTTGAATTATGAGTTTAATATCTTATATACATTGTTTGTTACCCACATCGTTTGACTAGCCAAACCTGCGGCAGATATTGAAATTGCTATTGGTAAATTGAAAAGAGTGACTCGTACTTGCGTAGTTAAAAGACTCGAACCCGCTTCGAGTCGTGTGATTTCATCTTTGAGCGACCGTTAGAATCTCTCAAATTTGAATATTTTTTATCCGAAAAATGAGTCTCAATCTAAAATTAAAAATTTGGAGCATAACTTTTTGTATTAGAAATTAATTTGTGAAAATATTTTAATTATATTTCACTCTTGATTTTCAATTGCATTTCAACTGATCATATGTGATATTCAATCATCGTTTTATGATTCGAATCAACCATTGAATATTTGCACTTTGGTTCTCGGACTTTGATTTTCACCATTTTTTATATAATTTGAAGAAGGGGTTAGAAATTAATTAAATTAAATTGATTTAGAGTGAAACAAAAATGTAATTAAGAGGATTCAATTTATAGATTTCAATGTGTGTTGAGGACTTATTTCAGTTCACATTTTTTAATCCTAATATTTGTGTATTTCAACACCTATTGCTTCATCCCATTTTTAACCACTCATTCAGAAATGATTATACTCTTAAAATAATCTAGCAAACATGGCATAACTATGTCGTGGCCCATGGTAGGAAATGAATGAAGGTAAAGTAAGTATGTGGGCCCATTCCCCAATGTCCATCTTTTTTAGCACGTAAAAGGCTGAACCCGTTCTGGAAATGAAATGCAGGACATTAATATGTGCTCATAAATCTTTAAACTAACTAGTGCAATTCAAAATTTCATTCAACTAAAGTAACATTGCAAGTTCAGTGCAAAAAACAAGCAAAACCAATTTAACTTATCCAGAATGGAAAGTAAAATCTTCTCTAACATTGGCCCATAAATTCCCTTCCGGCATTTGCCCAGTTATTCTTCAACAAAATCTAAATCTTGTTATTATACCAGAATACACCTTTGTTCTGGTCTCCCTCATCTGGTTCCACATAGATACACTCTTTGACTTCTCTCCACATTGCCTTAAAAATTGGTGTCCCGTCAAATTGATAGTAATTCCCTAAAATCGGCTTGATTGCCTTGGTCGCCTCCATTGCGTGATAGTGTGGCATTGATGAGAACAGATGGTGTGCAACGTGAGTATCTGTAATGTTGTGGAATACCTTGTTCAAAATCCCGTAATCTCTGTCAGCAGTCGCTAAAGCTCCCCGTAACCAATCCCACTCTGTGGGATCATAATGAGGCAGTGCAGGATGGGTATGCTGCAAATAAGTTATCAAAACTAGGAATCCGTTGACCAAAAGCAATGGTCCACCATACACACAAAGAACCCAAGCAAGTCCTTTGGCTGCCACAAGACAATAAAGCCCATAAGTGGCAGCTAGAACACCAGCATCAGAAACAAGGATCAGCATGCGCTCACGATCTGAGTAAATCGGGCTATGAGGATCATAGTGGCAAGCAAAACGCTCATAATGTCTCCCCGAGACGTTGAACAGTAAATATAAAGGCCACCCTAAGGTCAGCTGGACAAGAAGTATGAGAACTCTGCCAGGTGGATTGTTCAGATGCTTGGCAAACCCACGGATTCCAGACTTGCGTTTCGGTACAAATACTTCATCTCGATCCAGGGAACCAGTATTTGAATGGTGGCGCCTGTGACTCAATTTCCACGAAAAGTATGGTACGAGGAGAGCAGAATGTAGGATCAAGCCAACAGTGTCATCGAGCCATTGGTAATCGCTAAATGCATGGTGGCCACATTCATGTGCTATGACCCAAACACCGGTTAGTACACAGCCTTGGCACATCCAATAGACTGGCCAAGCTAGGTAGGAAAGAAGTTGAGGAAGGTTTTGGAAATAGTTGGTGGCAACATAGAAGAAGAGAGAGGCAATGGTAAGATCATACAAGACATAGGAGAAAGATCGAGGAATAGATCGCTGGAAACAATGGGGTGGGATGGCTTTCTTGAGTTCACCTAGTGTGAATGGAGGTTTTGAGTGTGGAACTCGTTGGAGGATGTCAGATTTTGACTCCTTGCCCTTGTGAGGGACAGACATTCGGCCTCCAGCACCCATTGTTCAGTGACCTGCGGTGGAAAGACGACAATAATGAGTTAAAAGTAGTTGCAACTGGTGGACTGAAGAAATAACAAATCAATAACCGCAGAACAGGAAGTAAAGGTCTAAAAAATATATTTCAGGCCTACAAGAAATTCATCAAAAGGAATAGAAGTATTAACCTGTACAGGAAATCAATTGCAACAGATATAAAGAGGAAAAAAAACTAATAAAAATTTGGGATGCTCAAGTTGAAGATCCTATATAAAATAAGAAATGTTTTGGCCTCTGTTTCAGGTTGCTAGCTTGTCCCTATGAGGCAATTTTTTTCAATCTGCATTAATCACCCAACTACCTTCAAACGGAATACAAAGGGCAGATATTTACGTGAAATTCAACTTGTCCATTATTAATTACAACTAGCACGGTCCCGCAAACAAAATCATACCTCTTAAATGCAATCTTTTTGGATTACGAATTTGAAATCTTTTCAAGTAATTCCAAATCGTATTCAGATATTTCACACAGTGCACGACTACGAGTTATACATACCCGCAAAAAGTACATGCACACAACTTGGTGGGTGCTACTAAAGTATAAAAGCATAAATAAAGGTAGATTCGCATAACAAGAATCAGACTGGCCATTCATAGTGGAAATTCAATTATCATACAAGAAAACGATTTTTTATGATTTGTTTTGCCTCTATTCAAAAAATTGCAATATAAAATTTTTTTGGTACGAACCATAGCCATCCTCATATTCACTGATAAGGATTAAGGTTAAAGGTTTGCTCATAGATTACATTAATGGCAAAAAAAGTTAATTTATATACAGCAATTTACTAAGTCCATATAAGATAAGCTAATTCAGGTAAAAGAGAGATCTAAGCACCCAATCCTAAACTTACAAGTCCCATAGACAAATTCCCTTATCTATGAAAAATTTATACTGAAATGGACCATTAGATCTCGAAAAGGAATGATGCTTGAACAAAAGATTAAATTAAGGGTTGAAGCCCTAAAAAAAAAAAAAGGTGAAAACCAATTTGTTGTATGGGAACACAGAACACTTTATATGCGACAAATCTGAGGCTCAAATGTAAAGTGCACATAAGTTTTCAGAGATAGCCGATAGACTAAAGAAGACCTTTATATAGAACAATGGATATTGCACAGTGTTAAAAGGGAAATATTGAGTCAAATATTGTTCAATAGACTACGATGTATGTGTGTGGTACCATATTGCCCCTTGCCCCTTAGTGTCAAAGAAAAGCCAATGCCATAGAGTATGGGAATCTAGAAATAGGTAAAAAATTCATGTAGCCGTGAGGCTAAAAAGGCAAGACTACCATCACCCCAAAAGACAAGCAAAGAAAGAAGATGGTAGCACTTCTGCGTCGATCCATTTATATCAACATTTTTTTGATTTTTTTTCTTCAAAGTATAAATATTTACAGAGATAATTTAGATGTTAGTTATCTGTAATAATAAAAATTCCCTTATCTACAATACATCTTCAAATAAATCTATAGAAGAGAATCTGGTAGAAATATAATAACTGAAATCAGATTCAAAAGGAATTTCATTTTTTAGGTAATTATAATCCAAAATGGAGAAAAAACTCACACCCCGCATCACATAACTTTCGATGTCCGTCAAGAATTAAAAAAAAAATCTCCTAATCTCCTTCTTCTCTTTGGCAATGAAACAGAACATACGGAAAGAAACTGAAAAGCCATCAAAATCAGAGTTTGACATCTTCCAAGGTTCAAGTAATCAAGGCACATTGCAAAATTATAACACCAGAATCTAAAGAAAAGCATTGATTTATTTTGTCTAAATAATCTGAATTAAACCCAGATGCACCGAATTCAAACCTCAATTCGCGTCAAGATCTAGTCTCATCAGCAATCCACAATAAATAAAACACAACACGCACACAAAAAACCAAACAGACATGCAGAATCTGTATCTGTTTGATTGAAAAAAGAGTACCTGTTAGAGAAAAAAAAAATCCTCTCCCCTCTCCCACAATGAGCTCCTCCTCTACTTGTTCGGGCACGAATGGTGCGTTTAGGCCGGTCAGTCGGTTGCCGGCCCCTTTGGTATATGCTTCTTGAGTGAACAACGATCGGTATTTAAGCTTTTTCTATCTTCCTATTGGTGGGGCCCATGCAAGGGTTTGTTTGTTACGGGCCGCTCTTTTCTTTCTAAATAAATAAATATATTTTTCCTAAAGATTAAATTAAAATAAAACAATTTTAGGGCTAAACCTTTTGTACATCAAGGTGTACATCTTCTTCATAACAACGGGGCCCCGCTTTGTACACCTAATTTGATGAAAAATGCTAAAGGAACATA
>CADEPD010025663.1:0-15007 GCA_902829195.1 Fraxinus dipetala | reverse complement strand
AGGCTCTTTCTTTCTTTATCTTCTCCAATACTACTAACAGTTCTTTCATTCTTCATCTTTTACTACATTAAAACCTCAAAAATATATTCAAAAGTTCAACGCAAAAATTCACTAGAAGCTAACCCGTGTTTGGGCTCTATAAAAAACGAGCCCTTGTTTGAGCTCCATTTTTTTGAAAAATGAATTTTTTAATAGTTATTTTTTTTAAAGAATTTGTGGTTAAAAGATAGGAAATTTTTTTGGGTTTACGTAAAAATTATTTTATTAATAAAATGTGTGTTGAAAATGAGTTTCGAAAAATCAATTTTTAGATAATGATGCTCAAATAGAAACCAAAATTTGGAGAAATTGTATTTTGAGATAATGATTTTTTAAAGACGTGTGGTTAAAATATAAGGAATTTTTTTGAAGTTGCACGTAATATTATTTTATTTGAGAATGTGATTGAAAATAAGAGAAAAAAATATATTTTTGAAATAATGAAGTCCAAACAAGCGCTAATACATAATGCTTTGAAATATTACACTTTTGCTCAAACCTACTTTCTATTTCGTTAATTTAGTTTACAATTTTAAATGTTAAATCTTATTTCGACTTATTTTAACATGTCTATATATATATATTTACAAATTATTGGACAAATCTACATTACAAAATTATTAGGCCTTCCGATAGCGACGGTCAAGAAGTAGATGTCGTCTGATAAGTAGACAGTACTTATGATCTTTTTGGGTTTCAATTTTTGCTAATAAAATTATTCTCTTTAAAGTTTACTCAATTGATAAGTAGGTAGTACTTATAATTAAAATAGATAATTAATTTTAAAAATAAAATTTAAGGAGAAAAAATAATCCCAAACATAGGCTAAGTTAAAGACAAAGCTTAGACGTCAGGCAAAACAAAACGTGTATAGATTCCTTAATTGGAAGTTCCCAAGGTCACCTCCTAGAGCTTTGGGCCTAGGGCACCCACCCATGTTATTAGGTTTGTCAAGGTCATTATTATGCCATACATAAGTAATTATTTGTACCATTCTGTCCCTTAAAACAATACTTATAGAATATGGTGTCTTTACAAAAGTAGTCATGGTTGAATTTGAGTATCCTATTTCCACAAGGTCTGCCTCAAAGTATGGGAAGATGTTCCAATTTCCCTAATTTTTTCTCTCTTAATCAATTAAACCTAATTCACCTTAGTTCAATCATCATTTCATGAAGTTCGATATTTTGAGCTACCCTTCAACCATACATTTTACCAATTTTGATCAACATTTACTAAAAATCTAATTTTAATCTACATCAAACATGAGTTTAATACATTATTTATGTGATTTTCTCATTGTTAATGATAATTTTCACATCGATTAAATACCGAAATATAGACAAATATATTAATGGTTGAGATAAATAGAACCCAAGTTTTAAAATGGTTACAAAGCTCATTAAGTTCTAATGAAAACTTCGATCAAGTAAGACTAAGAATGTGCGCATAGATTTCAAAATTAATCAGCTCAAACATGCAACCATCTTGCGGGAGCATATTAAATGATAAATTCAATATATGTTAAATACTTAAATATAGACCACATATAAGGATTTGAATTACTACTATTAAAAATTTTGACTTTTTAAGATGAAACATAAAATTTTAATACTCATTATTTTTACTGTATTTTTGTTTATTCATCTCTATGAATTGTAAGAAATACTATTAGTTCACGACTCAAGCTCAATCATATTAACGTAATCTCTATTCAGTGTTGGGTAACAAAAGTGAGTCAAGATTGTATATTTTAACGGTACATTTGAAACATTATGAAGACATTAGAGGGTGCCAAAGAAAAAGACAAGAAGAATCCATATGCATAAACCAGAAGATAACATTACTTTTATTTTATTTTTCTTGAACAATTTAGAGTAAAAAATCTTTGAAATGAAAGTGAATTCAAAGATAAAGAGAGAGGTTGCAATAAACGTATTGTTATAATAGTAAGTTTGGCTCAAGTACCAAAACAAAACCATTGATATGAGTAGATTGAAAAGAGGAAAACTATGCAAAAACACATGCTTCAAAATAATAAAATACAGAGAAAGGACAGAACACAGAACCCCGAGGTAGAAATTGGTGGAGTAGGAGGTGGAGGCGGTGGTGGTGGAGCTGCCTATTCTTTAATTAATTGTCTCTTCTTTTTCATTTTCTTTCTTTTGAGAAAATTTTTGTAGTTAAATATATTATATTTTTTGAATATATTCACAAATTTGCATGAGCTTAAAGAAAAACTATCTTATACATATAGAGAGACCCAATGCAACTGGTTTGGGATTTGAAGCCAAATGCAAATGCCGATGTCGAGGCAATTAACCTTGAACACCACGAATTTCCTCCACTATTTCTGCTATTTCTTCCCTCTTTTGCTCGAATTTTTTTCCCACAATGTTCATGCAGCGAATAATGAAGTTCTTGTACTGTTTTCATGGATCCATTCTTCTCCTTCACCACCTTCTTCGTTTTCAAATTGGAACCCACAAGACTCAAATCCATGTAAATGGGCATTCATTAAATGTTCTGATGATAATTTTGTTACAGAAATTGAAGTTCAATCCATTCAGTTTGCTGTTACTGTTCCTTCTAATTTTTCCTCTCTTCATTTTCTTGAAAAACTTGTCATTGCTGGTGCAAATCTCACTGGAACAATCCCGCCTGAAATTGGTGAATGTATTTCTCTTAAAACCCTTGATTTAAGTTCAAATAATCTTGTGGGGAGTATTCCAGAAGCCATTGGGAAGCTTAAAAAACTGGAGGATTTGATACTGAACTCTAATCAACTCACTGGAAAAATACCATCAGAGATTGGGAATTGTATCAGCCTGAGAAATCTTCTGGTATTTGATAATAAGCTTAGTGGGAATCTGCCAGTTGAGTTGGGAAAAATTTTGTCTCTAGAAGTTATAAGGGCTGGAGGGAATAAGGACATTGAAGGGAAAATCCCTGATGAAATTGGGGATTGTCAGAATTTGGAAGTTCTGGGCTTGGCTGATACAAAAATTTCTGGCTCTATCCCTGCTTCATTGGGTAAGTTGAAAAATCTTCAAGTTTTTTCAGTTTATACTACAATGCTTTCAGGGGAGATTCCACCAGATTTAGGCAACTGTTCAGAGCTAGTTGATTTGTATTTGTATGAGAATAATCTTTCAGGTTCACTTCCAGGAGAGTTGGGGAAGCTTCTAAAATTGCAGAAAATGTTGCTATGGCAGAACAATTTGATGGGCTCTATGCCTGATGAAATTGGGAATATCAAAAGTTTGGTCATTCTTGATCTTTCACTGAATTTTTTAACAGGAAGTATTCCTTTTTCTTTAGGGAATCTTACAAATCTTGAAGAGTTGATGCTTAGTAGCAACAATATTTCAGGTTCTATCCCGACTAGCCTTTCCAACGCCACAAGCTTAATTCAATTTCAGTTTGATGCTAATCAGATTTCTAGTTCAATTCCATCAGAACTTGGATTTTTGACACAGCTGGAGGTGTTTTTTGGGTGGGGTAACAAGCTTGAAGGAAGCATTCCTGCCGCATTGGCAGGGTGTAGAAGCCTTCAGGCGTTGGATTTGTCACACAATGCTCTCACTGGTAGTTTGCCCCCTACCCTTTTTCAGCTTAAAAATTTAACTAAGCTTCTCTTGATTTTTAATGATATTTCGGGTTTTATTCCTCAAGAGTTAGGTGATTGCAACTCCCTTATTCGTTTAAGACTCGAAGGCAATAAAATCAGTGGACAAATCCCGAAAGAAATTGGTTTTTTGAACAACCTCAGTTTTCTTGACCTCTCTAAAAACCATCTAAGTGGATCACTCCCTAATGAAATTGGCAATTGCAAAGAACTGCAGATGCTGAACCTTGCCAATAATTCGCTTAGTGGCAATTTGCCAAGTTCTCTATCTTCTCTTAGTAAGCTTGAGGTATTGGATGTTTCCATGAATCAATTCGTTGGTCCAATTCCAGGGAGTTTTGGTGAACTTTTTGCCCTTAGCAGACTCATTCTTAGCGGCAATTCGTTATCTGGGACAATCCCATTGACCTTGGGGCATTGTTCGAGGCTTCAATTGCTTGATTTAAGCAGCAACGGGCTGTTTGGCAGCATCCCGGTGGAAATTTTTGAAATTGAGGCCTTAGAAATTGCTTTAAATTTGAGCTGGAATATCTTGACAGGGGTAATTCCACCTCAGATAATTGCTCTCAACAAGCTTAATGTATTAGACCTTTCACACAACAAGCTCGGAGGAAATTTGATGGCACTTTCGGGGCTTGTGAACCTTGTTTCCTTGAATGTCTCCCATAATAATTTCACAGGCTATCTCCCGGACAATAAACTGTTCAGACAGTTATCAACAACTGAACTTTCTGGAAATCAAGGCTTGTGCATTGGGGGGCACGACTCATGTTTCCTAAGCAATGTACAAGGTATGGGAATGCCACATGATAGAAATATTAGATTTTCATGGAGACTCAAACTGGCTATTGCGTTGCTTGTTGTTGTGACAGTAGCCTTAGCAGTTCTTGGAGTATTAGCACTTCTTAGAGTTAGAAAAATGAATAAAGCAGATAATGATTCTGAATTAGGAGGTGGCGATTCATTGTCTTGGAAGTTCACTCCATTCCAGAAGCTGAATTTCTCAGTCGAGCAAGTTTTAAAATGTCTAGTGGAAGCAAATGTGATTGGTAAAGGGTGTTCTGGAATTGTATACCGAGCAGAACTAGATAACGCAGAAGTCATTGCAGTGAAGAAGTTATGGTCAACTACAATAGAAGCTGGATACAATTGTCTAAATGATAGGTTGGGGGTTAATGGAGTTCGCGATTCCTTTTCAACTGAGGTTAAGACACTTGGTTCAATCCGGCATAAGAATATTGTGAAGTTCTTAGGTTGCTGCTGGAATCAGAACACGAGGTTGCTCATGTATGATTACATGCCTAATGGAAGCCTAGGAAGTCTCCTTCACGAACGCAGTGGAGGCTGCTTGGAGTGGGACGTAAGGTACCGGATTATATTAGGGTCAGCTCAAGGTTTGGCTTACCTACACCATGATTGTGTACCTCCCATTATTCACAGGGACATCAAAGCCAACAACATTCTAATTGGCCTTGATTTTGAGCCTTATATCGCTGACTTTGGACTTGCCAAACTTGTTGATGATGGAGGCTTTGGTCTGTCCTCCAACACCGTTGCTGGTTCCTACGGTTATATTGCTCCAGGTGAGTTCACATTCTTAAACAAGATAAACACACGTTCACGTTCAATTATATCCCGTGCGCATGCTAAATTAGACGAATGTATAACTCAACAAGCCATAAATTGTACTTCGTGTTGGTGATGTCTGAACAAAAGTCGTAAATCAACTAGACATGTGATGGTCTTAGGTTTATAAGGGGTTTGCACTCTTGTATACTTCTATTCTTCCACTGCATTTATTAGTGTGTGATAGTGATCTTTCCCAACATTTTGACGTGCAGAGTGTGGATACATGATGAAAATAACAGAAAAGAGCGATGTGTACAGCTATGGTGTTGTTGTACTCGAAGTTTTAACAGGAAAGCAACCAATAGATCCTACCATACCCGAAGGACTTCACATTGTAGATTGGGTGAGGCAGAAAAGGGGTCGAATAGACGTGTTCGACTCAAGCTCACGAGCTAGGCCTGAAATCGAGATTGAAGAAATGATGCAAACCTTAGGAGTGGCTATGCTTTGTGTTAACCCGTCCCCCAGTGACCGGCCTACAATGAAGGATATAACAGCAATGTTGAAGGAGATAAGGCATGAAAGAGAGGAAAATTTGAAAGCTAATTCTTCAAATCTCAAAGGCTCAGTTAGTGGTGGACTAGAAACTAAGAGCTCCAATGGAGGATCATCATCAACAGTGAGCTTGTATTTGCAAAGTAACAATTCAAGCTTTTCTGCATCTTCATTGCTAAATTCAGGTTCCTCCAATGCAAAATTTCGTTTGAATAAATAATAGACTTTACTAATTTGTTGTAACTTAAACAGAGATCTTTTTTTTTTTTCCTAATATATATTCATGTGCTTTATTAGCTTTACTTTAGCTTTGAAAATTTCATAAATTTGAAATGAAAAAAAGAAAAATGGTAGTAATTTAAATTTCAGTGATATAATTGTGATATATTAAAGTTTGAAGACCTGATTGAAATTTGACTGAAAGTTCAGTGACCGAAAATGAAATAAACCTAAATGTGAGCCCTTATGCTTTTAATTTTCAGCCTGCCAGTAAATCAATGCATAAAGTATTCATACAAAAATATTTTATTTTTCAACAACTTTCTTGGTAAGAGAACAAACTCTTTGGATATCAAAATCCATTACGTCCAAAGCACGATAGTACTTTATTTTTCCGACTCTTGTTTAGTCTTAATTTTCGCAATAACTGAATATATAAATTGTTCGATTTTTTCATGTTATAAAATTGGTCATTGTGTAAGACAAATTTTGAACTTAATCGATTGGCTTAGTTTTGTTGCCGTTAAAAAGTATATAGATTAATTCAAGTCAACTTTGAAATCAAATAAAGAGAAAATCAGGATTTTTTTCTCGATAATCACTTATAAATTACAAGAATTTTATCAAATGTGATATTTTTCATATCAAGGTGTCATCTCTCTTTCTAAAGATACCTTACACCCCTTTATAAGAAAAGAAGATCAAATATCTTACACATTCATGTCTTGTCAATAGCTAACGCCGAACTGAAAAAATACATTACTGGCATACCTCCATTGGTTACTAAGGTCAGCTTTGTCAGTTTATCATAAAACCGTCCTCTAAATGGGTCCCTAACAATTAATGAGTTAGTGAGTAGATGAAGTTACATCATATAATTGGTGAAATAAGTGGACGCTGACGTAAGTTCTGAATGTAATAATTAATTTGATTTGATGTTTTAACAGTGTGTAAGGAATCTGTAATCATTATGTTCCTTGAATCACGACGTTACGAGCTGACCTTATAAAATCGATCTCAAATTAGGATAAGTTGAGCATACTTAACAATCGAATTTAATTAGGTCACTAGTCATATCTTAACAAGTTTCATTGATATTCGTGAACTCGTGCGAAACTCCGTTCTTCCTTCAAAAGCCATAAATGTAGATTCTACGTGCAGCAAATTTTGACTTATGAACTTATCTCTCAATGAAAAAATAGATTAAATTTTTTTAAATTGAACCTAGCTAGTATTTCAACTAATTATGACATCAAAAACCATGTGTTTGACTTGGAATTATAAATGTCAAATCACAGTCTTACATTTTACCTTAATAATACTATGGAGATACCCATGTCTCTTGGGAATTTGTCACTAGAGATACATTACTATTATTATTTATTAGTAGTATTATTATTATTGTTATTTTTTATTTTTTACCGAAGCTGCTGCGAAGTGAGGAACCGCCACGCCTTTCCATAAATCTATAATTACGATTTAAATCTAACCAAAATAGAAAGATGTTCGTGTCGCCATTGTTGTTAGGTTTTTCTAACATCACTATTTTTGTCCATAAGCGACCGCTCTTTAATGTCATTATTACATTTCTTTAGACGTACGTACGTTCACATGTATATATAATAAATTATGTTATTTAAGAATGACTTCCTTTTTAAAGAAGAGAGCTCTAATATATTTCAGATTTCATTTTAAATCATCGATCGGGTCTTTCGTTGATCATCGATTGGTCGACTATATTGTAAATTCGATTCAAATTGAAGAAATCATAACTTAGTAGTTGAACGTGTATTTTGAAGGCCCAAAAAAGCTTACATTCATAAGAATAATTTCTCGTACAAAAGAGAGAAAATGATATATTTACATGATTTAATATGGTTTCGAACGATTTGATTTAATTGATGAACTCAAAAAGTAATTCGTATAGTCGATTTAACTAATTAATATTTTGTTATTGTTGATTTTAACCATTGAGGTCTAAGTTATGAATGGATCGACACAATTCTTGATTTAAGCTCAGAATACGAGAATATTAAACTATGAAGTAAGAAATTTAAATTCGAGAGAAAAGCGAAAATCTTGAGCCCAAAGATTTTCTTTAGTTTATCATTTTTTTCCCTTTTCTTTTAACGCTAAAATCCTACATTAAAATGGAGCCGTGATGGGAAAATTGTACATTTTTCTGTGATAGATTCATTCACTCTGTTTCTTTTGCGTGACCTAATTCAATTTTGTTTGTTGCTTACTCTGGCTTACGAATTCAAATGCCGCATTTGCAAGAAAACTAAATGTTGCCAGTATAGCTGACGACACTTTTTTGTTGATTATCAAATAAAACATTACAAAAGGTGGCCTTGACTCGACTCGGCACGACTGAAAATGTGTTGGGTGTTCACTCGACGTGGTCTATTTAACACCTCTAGTTACAATCTATGTATTTTGTATATCACGCTACATACAAAATGTAATCCGATAATTAAGTACGTACACTCATTGCGATTCAAAAAATTAATATTTATATAACATTGTCTCTCTTTTTAATTGTATTCGACTTGTAAACATATATTTAGTATTAAAAAATTATTATATATTTGTAGATACTACAACATTGACCGTGCATTGCACGTTATTATAAAATATTTTATACGTGTTGTAAAAATAATATTTGAATATACGTTAATATTAATTAATTTAGAATTAATACCATAGAAGATATACGTGACAATGAATGAAATGCATCATTGAATATGAAATTCTAATTAACTTATATAGAATTAATAACACTGAAATGCATTAATGAATATTAATATTAACTAAATGAACGTGAATGTGAATGTTAATTAATTGAGAATTTATAATAGTGAATTCATACATTAATAAAAGCTTACAGGTGAAATGAATATGTCAAATGTATATGTTTGTTGACGATAATTAAATGGTCAAATAAATTAAATACATATTAGAAAAATAAAAAGTAAGGTATTATTGATTGAATCATAACAGAGCGAGAATCGTTCAAAAATATTTTGATAATTAATATATTATAGATAACAAGGTTTAGAACATAAATGGGGTAATTATTACTATTAAATTTCACATGCATTAACATTTTTCAACTTAATTCAACTCCAGTTATTAAAGGGTACCAAAGTTGCCAATTATCGAGTCATTTGATCATTACTAGTCACCTTGTGACTTCTTTCATGAATAATATCTTTCCCATTGATATTCTTAGTCATACTTCTACCAAAAAAAATAAACATATACTAACATATAAAATATAGCTAAAAATGTCCCCTTCAAGTTATAAAATTGGATCGCACCAGCTAGTCCGATAAAAAGATGTCAAGAATCGTATTGAAACCCAGATAAAACCGATGATTCAATCTCCGAGACTACACTATTAAGGATAGAGTAGTAGTTTACTCGAGGGAAAAAAAAATCATATAACCTCAGTCTGTAACATTTTCTCACCAAAATAATGAAAGATTATACTTGGTCAATAAAAGGGGGGGAAAACCTCGTCTTGCAAGACAACCAAGAATGGTTGAAACTTTAATAATTTACTAAGAATTCGGTTTCCATTCATTTAGATTACAAAACAAAACTACGTAAGTACTGTTATAATAACAACATTACTGGTTGTCTGTAGTAATACAAATACAAAGTCAAGGATGATACAGCCTGCAAATGAGTGATCAGAAACCCTCAACAAAACTTAATTTTCGATTCCACGATTCTTTACTAAAGCCTTTCATTCATCTCTCTTCGAGGGTGAAATGACCAGCCAAATAAAAGATGATTCACAGAAATTAGAGATTCGAAATTAAGTACCCAGAGTCGAGTACATCCAATTTGTTCTAACGTTTTGCGAGGGTCTCTTCTTCTTCGTACTGTTTCATCGCACTCCTTGTTTGATAGATGCAAGTGACGATCCCTGGCCAGCACCGCATAAATTGCGCGTGTTTCTCCTTGTGGGTTTCTTGCCCTCTAATTTCGTTCCAGGCTGTCGTACCTTTACTCCTCGTATCATCTGTATCGATCGTGCAAGAATTATCCATATTACTCTATGTATAACCTACTCTAATTAAACTGCCAAGTTCAATTCGAAATTAAAATAATTTTTAAAACTATAAACACGTATGGCAAAAGAGCCAAAAATAAGAAAATTCAAGAGTTAATGAAGAATATATATATATAATAAAAAAAGGCACAAATCTTACATATTTGCCACATTTTGTGTCCGAGTATATCACGATAAAATCTCCCTCTTGAAGTCCATTCACTCTCACAAAATCTCCTAATGACAATGAACCAACCTCATAATTAAAACATTAATCATATTACCAAAAATTACACATTAATAGGTAACGAAAATTTTAATTAATTACCTGTGTTTTCAAGAAGGTACATTCTACTTTTGTTGTTTGGCCAAAACCTGGAAAAATTACCCAATCAAAAACTTAAAAAGAAAAAAAAAAAAAAAGGAATTTGCCTTACTCACATCTTCCGATTCCAAAAATATGCACAAATCAGATTTGAAGCGGTACGTTCAATTTGACACGATGAACATAAACGTACCTATAGCGCATATTCCAAACACGCGATGTTCCAATGTCTTCCATGGCGATTGAAATTCCATCCCTAGATTCCAGCTCTGGGAGATGGCTTTCTGCTTCTTTCTGATAAACCAAAAGTTCAACTTTTATCAAATTTAATTAATTAGATAGAGATAAGAATTACAAATGTACCATAAATGATGCAATTATAATTAAAAAAAACACTAATAAAAGTTTAAAGAGATTACTTTAGGCAACACAATCCTTCCCAGATTACCAACATCACTTTGCTTTAAAACTTTCTGTAGCAAAAATTTCAGGTTCTTTTCCGTCTTCCAACCCTACACACAAACACGAGAAAATACCTTTTTGAGTGAAAGAATTCACAGTCCAATCATAAAAATTTTATGGGATAATTGTAACGGATCAAAAACGCGCCTTGATTGATATTTTTTGTTTTTTCGTTGGACAAGTAAATTTCATTTTAATGGATAATCCGAATGAGAAATTTAAGGCTAGAAAATCAACCTGCTGCTGCATCCGATTCGAAGAAGCTTGTCTCTGATAATTTTGCTGCTGCGAGGACGGTTGATCCGCAGCATGCCCTTGAGATGCATTGGGAGATGGGATCATTCCTCCATTTGAAGGAGAAGAGGTATGGGGAGGAGACCAGTACACCCAATTAATGGAGGGACTACCATGACCGATATTTTCTCGGCCATCCATGGCACGATGATCAACATTGGCTTGATTTTGATGCTGATTATGATGGGTACGGTGGCGGTGATGGTGGGGGTAGAGCCGCTTTTGGCGGGCCATTCTCTTCTTCCTGGCCTCTTTAGTTGCAGAAGATCCCAATCTTACCCATCTTTCACCACTGGTGTCGAAAATCTGATATGGGTTTCTGTTATACACAGATTGGTCCTGAGGAATTCCTTGTGGGATATAGCCATTTTCGAGGTAAGGATTGTACTGGGTCGACGAAATGGGAAATTGCGATGAAGGCCAGGATTGAGCATGTTCCATCATTTGATATTCAGGTGGATATGTATATGGAATTTCATTGATAGCTTGATTCACATTTGGATTAACAGGAACAGGAACAGCATTTGAATAAGGATCACCACCGTATGCGGAGGAAGGTGGTGGTGGTACAACCATAGCTGCGGAGGAGTCCTGAACAAAAGACGGTGGAGGAGGATGAGGAGGCGCAGCCATCCACGGTGAGGAAGAGAAACAAGCATTGGGATTAGAAGAAACTGAATTGTAATTAAAATTGGAGTTAGGGTTTGGTTCACAATCAGGTTCTTGATAGTGCTGGTAAGGTGATTGGGGCCCACCACTGCCACGGCCTCTTAGCCGCTTTTTCTGAAGCTGGTATTGCTCAACCCACTCCAGTATGAGCTTCAAAAGCTGTTTCTTCCCTTCTTTATTACTTCCCAAACGTTTCGAAGCACTTTCAATGGTGGAACGCTTCAGTTTTATATTCCTCATATCTTCTGCAGAAATATGATCTTTATTTTGCTTCAACCATTCGAAAAATATCATGGCAAGTTCACTATTACCCTGTAAGAAACTGAACCCATCATTGTCCTCGTCTTGATTTTGCTTCTTCTGATCTTGCCCGTCAAGCTGTGGCTGCTGGTTTTCCAAATACTCTTGAGCGTTTTCACTATGGAAAACGGTAGATGGATCCCAAATTTCATTACTATCAATCAGATCGTACCCAAAATTTTCCATAACATTAATGCAATCAACATCACCTATGGTGTCTTCAGGTCGAAGGATCTCCATGGAGGCGGTGGAGGACAAAGTGGGGGGCTCTGGTTTCATCTGATCGCACTTGTACTGCTGGAATTTTCCCCTCTCTTGAGTATCTTCCTTCGTATCTGACTTCAAAAAAGAGAAAGAATCCGCCCGAGACACAGATGATGCTGAAGAAGAAGCTGTTGTGGTGGCGGTTACGGCTTTTTTCCGCGCTTGGGTCGAGGACGACGAAGAGGACGATGAGATGCACGGAAAATCCGGTAGAGGCGGAAAATCATTGTAAAAAATTGTTGCATCATTCAAATCAAGAAGATTTTCTTGCTCTCTATCATCAAGCCATAAATCTTTCTCACCTTGATGATCTTCCTCCATAGCATCAAAACCATTAGGGTTCATAACCGCCATCATCTCCTCCATTTTCAATTCATTTCTACTATGCAGATCTTGTCCAACTCGCAAGCCTTTATCCTTAATCATCCTTCCTTCACTGAAATTTAATGTACAAAATCAAATTCTGGGACTTTTAATTTGGTTGCAATTATTTTTTGGATACATATTCAGGAGAGAAAAAGAGGAGAGAAGAAAGTATGCTGTGTGCGGATAAGGAAGAAGAGTGTTTTGTAACTGATTAAGGAAGCAAGTTCAAGGGCCCATTACACAACATGCAAAACATAAAACATCTGGGATTTCTCTATTCAAATCTCACGGAAAACGACCTCTCTTCATTAATCTATACTTACAACAAAAAATCCTTAAACAAGAACTACACACAAATGGATCGACTCAAATTTTCCTAGAATCATTCGAGTATTCTAGGAATGTACAGAAAGATTTAAAGAAAGAGGATGAACTAGAAGCCAAAAAAGCCTAAATGACAAAGTTAAATTCTGAAAACTCAACAACCACCATGAATGATTCTGGTGTACTGGGAAGTTCCATTCTCTTTCTTTAATGGCCTTTGTTGCAAGCGGATAAGTTCAAATCGGTTTTACTGTATTTTTAGAGAGAGAAAGTAAGAGTGTTTTTGTTTGAACCTTTTGAAGAAGAAGAGAGAGAAAGAAATACAATACAGCCCAAAACAAAACCTCGTGCCGGTTGTTTCTCCATTAATCTCCTTATTCTGCGCCAGTATCCATACGTTTCAACCTCAATGGTGCACGCCAGCGGTGCATCAGCCTTTTTCTATAATTCAAAGCACCTCAATTCTCTCTCTAATATTCATACATTGCATACATATCTATCTATATACAAACAGCTCATGTATACATGCATGTACACGTAGAGAGAGAGAGAGAGAGTAATTGGACCGCTTGAAGAGAGAGCTCTATGCTTTGTTAACAGGATTTGTCTCCATTCGTGGGAGATGCGGTGAGGCTCTTTGTTTTTTTTGCAATTCTGACGTAAACCAGACTCCATTACAGTCCAAACCAATTCTCTCTCCCCATTTACCAATAACCATTCTCCTTGTACATGTACTATACATACAGCATATAAAAATCGGGTTTTTATTGTGGGAAGTGCAATTGAAAAGTTGTGGTGATATAAAATATATGGTCAAAATAAATTATTTACTTTAATTTAAATTTTAATTAACGTTTTTAATTATACCAAACAAAATTTGTATTATGTATATACATGTTCATATGTTAAAAGATGAATCCTATGCTCGTTAATAATCAAAATATATAGATCAGTTCATATATAAGGGTTTGAGATATTTCTTTTAATAATATTGGCCTAATCTTGAGACGATAATGTTATATAATATTACTAGTGCTATAACACTAAGCCCATATTTGATCCTCATTATTTGAAATTTTAATGGTTGGAACAGTTTTTTTTTTTTAATGTGTGGTTAAAAAAGAAGAGAAAATTTTTGGATTACGCGTAATATTATTTTATTGAACAATATGTGGCTAATATAGGTGGTTGCGAATGCTAAAATATATTAAATGTACTCATTCCCGTTTAAGATGATTTCGTGAATAATGACATTGCATGTTGGCAAAGATTTAGTAGAATTGGTGTTAAATAACATTACTCATTTTGATATTGTAGCATATTAAGCTTCAACAAACAATTAGACCCTATTAAGACTAAAAAACGAGCACATAAATTTTAAGATTGTATCAAATCAAACGAGACGTCATCTTGTTAGACATGTTATAGAATAAATTCTCCATTAATTAATTTTCAAAAAGATTAATATATAAGGATTTGAAATATTTCTCACAGTAAAGTTGATATTTTAAAATTGAATTTATAATGTATGTTTATGTGAAAACTGGTGGATTTTCAATGCATGCAGAGACAGGCTATTGGCTATTGGATAATGTTGTTAATATATTTTGTTGCTTATGTTTCTCATGCATATGTGAATGTCGTGTTGTGAACCCAAATTCAGGGAGTACATGACAAATCCGATGATGACATGTAATATAAATTTACTAAATCTAAGTTTGATCCAATTAAAAGAAATTGATAAAATTTAAATGTAACAACATATTTCAAATTTTCAATCACATATTTAATTAGATTCACTAAAAAATTATTACTTTATCTCGTATGCATTAGTAATTGAAATAAATTTAAATGTGATTGTATGAATTTAAAGAGATGAATAGTTTAATTTTTCATTTGTATGAATTTAAAGAGATGAATAGTTTAATTT